>JASVEL010004859.1:0-170998 GCA_032618575.1 Nicotiana noctiflora
GAGAGAGAGAAAGTCTAACGTGAAATTCTGTCTTTGCTTTTTTTGCATTTTTCTTGTGGTCCAAAATAAGTAATTTTTTCAGATTTCAAGAATGAATGAATTATTTTTTTCTACATTGTCCTTCGAGTAAATAGTGTTGGAATATGTGTTAGGGGTGTTTATGTGAGATAGTAAAGGTTAATATAGTCAATTCTATTGCTAATTAATGCTAAAAGTTGGATTTCTTAATATATGTGAAAACATTCAAAAAAATACTTATTTTGGACCGGAGAGAGTATATATTAACAATTAATGTTAACTAAATACTGCATTGATTCATATGTAAATTTAATACAATAAAGTTACTGTCACGACCCGGATTTTCCACCATCGGAAGTCATGATGGCGCCTACTAGTGGAAGCTAGGCCAGCCAAATCTTACTTATATTTCCATTAGTGACAATTCTCTTATTAAAACTTTAAATAAAATCATATAATTACAACAGAATAATTAAACTTAGCGGAAGTCTTAGTCAATTTTTATCAAATATGATACAGAAAACCCAAACATGATACACTACCCAAGACTGGTGTCACAATACTCACGAACTTCTAAGAATAATACACACAATTGTTTGAAAGAAATATAAGCTGTTTATCTCGAATACATGAGATAACAGAATGAAATACATAGATAGAAGAGACAACGGGTCCTGCGGACGCCTGCAAGGCTACCTCGTAGTCTCAGTAGTCGAAATATCCACAATCGTGCTACTGCTGCTGCTGCTGTCCGTAACCTGTATCTGCGCAAAAAGAGCGCAGAGTATAATATTAGCACAACCGACCCCATGTGCTGGTAAGTGCCTGGCCTATCCCGGCGAAGTAGTGACGAGGCTACGACCAGTCACCCACATAAACATGTATAGTTAAAAATATATATACATATACGACAGCAGAAAACGTTATCGAACGTTTATAAGGAAAGAAATCTGCTCTGCAATAACAGTCAATATCTTACAATATCCAGAGTAATCTGATCAACGGAACAAATCTTATTTTCATGTCTCAATTTATTTTTCATTTCATATCTTATGGTAGGCGTACCACCCACTCCCAAATGTAACAATAAGCTATATCTTGTGATAGGCGTACCACCCGCTCCCAATTGTATCAATAGGCTACCGGCAACTATGGCCAATGCCAAGATTCAAATCACTTTGTGATCGGCGTGCCACACGATCCCAAATTCTTTAATATATAAGTGGACGGCGCGCCACACGATCCCAAATTCTTTAATATATAAGTGGACGGTGCGCCACACGATCCCAATACTTTAATAATGTATATTACTGGCATTAAGCCAATAATCTCTTATCAACAGTATTTTTATTACCGGTGTAAAACCAATAAATGTCAATAAATCAACGATATATCCCCGTTACCGGTGTAACACCAATAACTCTTACTCAACAATTTATATGTGTTTTACCGGTATACAACCAATAAATGACATTGAACCTACAATTTATCTCCGTTACCGGTATAACACCAATAACTCCAAACCAATAATCATACATAGTTCAATTCATATTCCCTCAAGCTAGGATAGAACAAACACTTACCTCGAAAGTTTACGAACAATTCAATCCGTAGCAATGCCATTTCCTTTCGAATTTGGCTCCAATCCAATCGTATCTATACACAATTGATTTAATATCATCAATACTACTCAATAAACTAAATCATATGGCCAATTATAATTTTTATAACATTCTGCCCGGAATAGTGAATATCGACCCCGGGCCCACATAATCGAAACTCTAGTTTCGAACCAAATAAATTCACCCAATCATCCACAAGTTCAAATATACAATTTGTTCTTAAGCTCGACTTCAAAACGAAGTCTAGATCGCAAATTCTTTGAAAACCCTTACTATACTCAATTCTCTAGTTTTTCCGCCCATTTACACCTATTTAGGCTTAGGAATTCAAATAATATTGATGGAAAATGAAGAAAACGAGTTAAGAATCACTTACCCAAGAAGTTTGATGAAGAATCGCTCAAAAATCGCCCAAGGAGCTGTGGAGAAGAGAGTTGAACAGAAATGGGATTTTTATCCCGTTTCTGTTCTGTTTTCTAACTTAAATTCACTGGGCATAAGTTTGTTCATCGCGTTCGCGACACCCCGGTCGCGTTCGCGATGAAGAAAAAAAATGTTACACATCGCGTTCGCGTGGGACTAGTCGCGAACGCGAAGAGGAAATTTTGGGGGCTTACAATTTGGCTTACGCGAACGCGGGAACAGCCACGCGAACGCGTAGAGAAAAGGACTAGCTTCAAATTTAATACTACGTGATCGCGAGGAGCTGTCCGCGATCATGATGAAGAATCAATTTGGCTATCTCGAACACGACCAACTGGACGCGAACGCGTTGAAGAGAATAGGTTGGCCATCGCGAACGCGACCTGACGGACGCAAACGCGATGAAGGATTGCCTGCTGCAGATTTTCTGCAATTTTCTTAAGTTCAAAATCATCCCGATGCCTATCCAAAACTCACTCGAGCCCTCAGGAATTCAAACCATTCATGTACCATGACTCAAAAATATCATACGAACTTGCTCGCGCGATCAAATCGCCAAAATAACATCAAAATCAATTAATTGAGCCTAAAAACTCAAGAATTCTTTCAAAATTTCATAACTTTCAAAATTTCCAATTTAAGGCCGAAACACGTCAAACGACGTCCGTTTTCAACCAAACTTTACATGAAGCGCTTAACCAACATATATGACCTGTACCGGGCGTCGGAAACAAAATACGAGCTCGATATCACCACTTTTCAATCAAATTTCAGTTTCATTTTCCTTAATCATTTTCAGAAAATAATTTAAGAGAAAAAATTCTTTTACCGGGGTCCTAGACCTCGGATTTCAATTCCGGGCATACGCCCAAGTTCCATATTTTTCTACGGATTTTCTGAGACCGTCAAATCACGGGTCCGGGTCCGTTTACCAAAAATATTGACCAAAGTCAACCATATCAATATTAATATCAAAATTCATCAAATTTTCCACATATTTCATATGTTTCAACATCAAAATTTTCCAGCTTCGCGCCCGAATTGTGCACACAAATCGAGGCAATTATAAATGAGGTTTTCATGACCTCAAAAGCTCGAAATGATTAATAAAACAAGTGATGACCCTTTGGGTCGTCACAGTTACTCCCTCTAGTTCATTTTAATTAATTTTCTTGATGTTTTTGCGCATATTAAGAAATCATCTTTTAATATTAATTAAAAATGAATTGACCATATTAATAATTTTTATATCTTTAATTTGTTTATTAAAAATATTACAGACACTCCAAGGGCAGCTTTGGGAATAAAAAGTTAATTCCTTCTTGATATCAGAAAAAATCATATATTGTGGACCATAAAAAAGATTGAAATATCAACTCAAGTGGATCAGACGGAGTAATTCAAAAAGAATATGAAGGCTTATAGATAGCTAAAAGTTAGGTTTCAGCAAAAGCTTAAGTACTTACTACAACAACGACCCAGTAAAATTTTACTAGTGAGGTCTCCAAAGGGTAGTGTGTACGCAGGTCTTACCCCTACTCCGAAGAAGTAGAGATGTTGTTCCGAAAGCCCTCGGCTCAGGAAAAAGCTTAAGTACTTGTACTACCAAAATATAAAAGAGTTACACACACGCACACACATACTTTATAAATGTTTATGTACACACACACACACCAAAATATAAAAGAGTTACATACACACACACACACACACATATATATATATATATATATATATTGTAGGCACAGGCGGAGGTAGAGTGTGGAGAGCGGGTTCGGTCGAACCCAGTAACTTTGATTCGAACTCTTTATTTTTCTTAATAAAATATATCTAAATTTTTAATTTAGAACTCAGTAATTTAAGGTGATTAAAATTCCGAACCCATAAGCTTGAAATCTTAGATCTACCTTTGATGGCAGGTAATTATTTAAAAATATGTTTTAGAGTTTTAGAACTAATTTTGAGTGTTCCAATTGAGGATTATTCATATGTTTTCATTTTCTTTACCAAATTCAGAAAGTTGGTCGATGAAATCATGATCTCCAATATCTACCTATTGATTATTGCGTAGTTTTATTGTGCCTTTTTTTTTGGTGTGGAAAGATCTTCTTTGAATCTGATCTCCATAACCGGTACATGCACGTTCAATAATTGAAACTTGGAAGAAACTTTAACTAACTCAAGAAACAAATATTAATGTGTCTCCAATATAGAAGCGGATCTAAAATTTAAATTTATAAGTATAACTTTACACTTAATTTAATCTACTATCAATATTTTGAGTTGAAATATAAAATTTATGAAATTTGAGTAAATGTTATATATATGTACTCCATATCGAAAATTCTGAACTCATTTAGGGAAACAAAACATATAGACAAAATTTAAGAAATTTTTTAAAAAACCTAGCATGCAGCAATAGGTACTTTACCATGGCAGCGAAATAAATACTTATTTTATCTGATAGCTATAACATGGATCAATAATTATATTTAAGAAAAATATCCAAAGAATTTCATTTCTAAAAAAACGCCAAAGTGATTCAGTTTTCTAAGAAGGAGCAATAGTCCTTAAAATAAGCAAATAATTAGAGGTGTCAATTGATATTCGAACTAAATCGATCGAACCGTACCGTATTGGGCTGATTTTTAAGTTTTCTTTTTAAGAAACTGTATGTATTTATATAAATCTATAACAGCACCGATAATTAGGATAGATTATTTATTTTATAAAAATGAACTGAAAAAATACCTTACAGTACCGAAAAAATTTTACTTATGAAAAATATATTTAATTGGTAAGTTTAAAAACAATAAGAGAAAACTACCCTCTATAGCCCCTCAAAATTTTAATAGCCCATGTTTTGACCCACTTTCAAAAAATGGCCATTCGGCCTAAACATATTGCATATACTAGCCGAACAGAATGAGTATGATAACACAAGTGCTTGTAGCTCAGTGGGTAGAGCGCCTATTTCCTAAGCAGATGGTCGTAGGTTCGACCTCTACCTAGCGCAATGGAGAAATTTGTTTTTTGCAATGTATAAATATTGTATCCTAAGTTCGATAGTGTATCATTGGTATACATTGAGCCTATCTCAACTGCGCTTGTATATCTAAAGTGTATATATTTGTGTATCCCAAATATAACTTGTATCGTGAATGTATAATCTGTCTAAAATTGTATATAATGTGTATTTTCTAATATTTTGAAGTGTATAATGTACTTTTGTACAGTGACAGTCGTTTTGTATATATTTTATATAGTAACATCTATTTTATATATTTTTTGTATAGTGACAATCTATTTTGTATATTTTTTTATAGTTACATCTATTTTGTATATATTTTGTATAGTTATATCTATTTTATATATTTGCTGTATAGTGACAATCTATTTTGTATAATACCAATTTATATTATAGATATTTCAACTTTTTGTATACCTAGAGGAGTTTCTCTTTCAAACGAACCATTTGAAACATTTAAGAGTCTTTCAGATTATCTCTAGAATCTTTTTTATTTCATGACCACCAAGTTCAAGATCTTCTTTTCTCTTTCAAGATTTGAAACTGGGTAAAAAAATATGAATAAAGAAAATTGAGCTTACATATGGCGAGTAGAAAAAATATACATGATACCATAATATTGTAATTTCTGCGGCGTGTAGCCTTCTTAGTTTTATAGATATTTGTTTTGGGGACAGTACAGTTGGCACAGTGTATTGTGTACATTTGTTGTCCAAATTAATATGTGAAAATTCTTAAGTGTTAGTAATCACTTTCTCTTGTCCAATAACTACAACTCTTTAATTTAGTCATCTAATTCTTCTGCACCTAGCAAATTGTGTACTTGTGCAAAATTTGAACCGTGAAAAAAAAGAAAGAGAAGTAAAAATAGCCTTCATACGGTAAGTTTGGGCTAGCCGATATAACTAGTTTGGAGTTATAATATTTATGGCTAATAGATGATATTTGTTTTCTCCGAGCGGCTAAAAGTGAATTTCTCTCAAACAATAATGTATTAAATTTTCTTTGGGCCTTAGAACTATGAAAACTATTACAAGACAACAAGTAATTAACTCAAAATACTAGTTCCTAAAACATATTATGTTACTTCTACTTAACCTAAGTTATTTCAAGTATCTTTACTAGCAAGACACAAAGTATTGTAGCGATTTTGAGTAGCAAACTACAATGTATTGAATATGTTTCCTTTCATATAATTCAGATTTATCTTTTGAATATTTTATCTTCTATAGACTTTATTTTTGAGTCCCATCTGGTATATCTTCCAACTCGTGGGATTTATATTTTCTTTGCCTTTCTTTGATTTCTTTTACGTTTTTGTAGAATAGGTAATTGATCTATACTCTAGCCATCCTTTTTTTTAATTCATCACCCTTTAAATAGTAAAAATATCTAGAGCGTTTTGCTAAATCCTTTAAAAGAACATATGTTATTGCATTCTACTTCTACTAGTTAATTTTATATGATATTAAAAAAATACCAAAAATTAGCCAAATCGAACCGACACAGAAGATAAACCGACATGATTGGACGAGTTTCGAAAAGTCTAACTTTGATTATATATAATAGAATAACCGAAAAAATGATATGGTATAAATTTTATAAAATAACCATCAGAATCGACCATTGACACCCCTAGCAAATATGACTAGAAACGTAGGGGAGGATAATTTCCACCCAAAAATAACTCCTTTCTCCCTGTAGGCACAGTACCCTTTTCTGGGCGAAAATCTTGTCACAAAAAAAATTTAATTCAATAAAATTATTTAATATTATTGCAGTATATTATATTTTAAAATTTATTTACCGTATATTTATACATAAGGAATAAAAATGGTACATAAGCATATAAATACTAAATTTGTTACTATTTATACAATTAATTTGCATTGAATAATAAATAACATATACCTCATATATACAATTATATATTTTATATGTCAAATATAAATAAAATATACTCAGATTTTGTTAAATATACATAAATTATATATTAAGATATGTAATACATATACAAAGTTATCTATCTTTTATAATTATACATCTGTTATAAAACAATAAAAGAAGAAGAACAATATTGCAGAGAAAGAGAGAGAATTCTTATTGAATTTTTGGGATGATTTACAATGGGGTAAGAACCCTCTATTTATAGGAGAAATTATGACTTGTCACAAAGTAAAACTCTCCACAAGATAGACATTCACTCCAAATAGAATTCTATTCTTAACACTCCCCCTTGAATGTCTATTCAATGATAATGTGCCTCGTTAAAACCTTAACTAAAAGAAAACTCAGTGGGAAAAAAATTATAGAAAAGGAAAAAGAGTACACATATCTAACAATACGCCTTTTGGTTGCCTCGTTAAAAACCTCGCAAGGAAAACCCCAGTGGGACAAAATTTTGTAAGGGAAAAAGAGTGCAACGCGCATTAACTCCCCCTGATGAGAGCATTAATTCACATCCTTAAGCCTTCGCATCCCGATCTTGTGCACTAGCTTCTTGAAGGTTGACGTCGACAAGGATTTTATATCAGTTTCAATGTATTTTCATAATGACATAACATAGAAATCTCTTCATTCATATATTTAGGTAACTGAATCTCTCATGAGATATTATGAAGTGTTATGTCATGTGATCTTCTAGATCACTTGCCTCCTTTATTATGATCATTTTGATCATTTGCTCACCTTCTTTATCAAGAAGTTTATTTGAAACTGATTTGTTTATACGCTTTAAGCGTACCATAACTTTGTCCTTCTAGGACTTAATATGAGCATTTGCAATGAGAATATAGTTACTTTATTTGAGTCAGCAAATGCGTTTGGCATGCTTTGCAATAAATTACACATGAATTATCCTTTTATGAACTTCAAGTTCATATTATTTTATTCGAGGATCTCGATGTATAAATAATAATTTATTCTATGTAACTTTTCTCAACTGTTGTATCTTGTCTCCCCCTCATGTTAGAAAAACTAACTTGTTTCCTCAACTTTGAGAACTCATCTTTGTGTGTTATGGTGTTAATCAAAATATACACCGAACATCAATAATAATAAGATAAAATTATTTGGTTCCTGACCCTGAACCACTTGTGAAGGGAGAAAATAATATACTTTCGTATATAATGTATATCAAACTGATATATATAACTTTGTTCTCATAAGCAATAGTTTAGCTATTTAGTGGAGACACTCAATAAATTATTTTGCTAAACAAACTGTGATGTAAACCAACTTATCAAGTCTTGAATATAAAATCTGGAAATTATGCTCTAAATCAAATTATTGAGCAAGTTACCTCGCACACACCGGCTAGGTTGCGGGTTAATAATAATTGCACATGTAACCATCTCATAGATGCATCTTATGTGGTATACATGGCAGGTGAGTGGGCCCATATTCACCTTTGATATTTCCAGCATTCATGGGATTCAATCCCAAGTTTAGTTGGTCAATTAATTAATGAGAACATGCACATTAAAGAATTCGTAAAGAACTTTCTAGTTCTTTAATATTTACCCATGTGAATTCTCTTTATTTTTGCACATCATACTTAAATTGATATGGGTAAATCAATTATGCCAACTGAATAAATTATCAATATTGATAAATTTCAGATTTTTACACCATGATGCGTGCAATTATGAATAAACTCCAAGTTTATTATGATATGAGTTTTTATATCAATAAAATATCCACTTCATTGTGGTATTCTTTTGTTTATGTAGTACAAATTGGAGATAAAGCGGGTAGATTTTTACATACATATTATCCCGCTACAAGTTGTAGTAATAGAAGATATTAAATATTTCCTTTATTTATAGTCTCAATATAATCAATTGCTTTCACGTATTTGGAAACTAAATAAGTTCCTTTGAGACTTACTACAACACAATACCTTATTGGTAATTAATTGTGTTTCTCCAAAATAGTAATAATTGGCTCTTCCAGAGCTCTCAATTAATTTTGCACTACCACAGATTCATCATCATCCATGTGGTGAATATCTCTTTTAAAGAGAAAGTTATACCATTATGGTTATGATCAAAATAATATGCAAGATATGTTTCTTGCATTATTGTTGTCATTTAATAATCACAATGCCAAAAATATTGGCGTACAATAGGTACGTGACCAATGACCATTCATGCCATAATAATGACATTATTTATGGTATCATCTCAAACCTTCTTCTAGAGGTGAGTGTGGTATATTCACTACCACTAGCACGTTCATATTCTTTGAAGAATGAATATGTATTCATAAATCAGATTTTGTCACATTCACATCATGAATGAACTATATGTGCTTTATAAAATCTCATGTCAAATCGATGACAAATATTACTTTCACAGAGTGAAGGATTATTTTGAGAATACTTATTGTTCTCGTTACCACAATAATGACGATATGATTTCGTCTATTGCCACGTCCATATCTATTGATTATTCATAGTAATAATTTTGTCTTCTTTCAGACTTATTACATACTGCTATCACATTCTCTAAAGGGAATGAGAATGGAGCAAATTCAATGGGACGAGTTTTCAATTCTTTGCCCACAATTATACATGAATTTAATCATGGCAAGGCATAGAAATTTTACCACTTCATGTGGGTGTAATTTCTTAAAAACTCCATTAGAGTTATAATCAAACTTTGTTGTCTTTGCTTGTATATAAAATCAAATTATAGAATTTCAAGAATTTGAAAGAGAAAAGTAAAATACTTACCTTAAATCCAAAATTTTAATCATGAAGGAAGTTCATGAAACAATTGACAATCATTATGCTCAATCCCAAAGTTTCTACTCAATTGGTTAGAGTCTCGTGCTGATAACGTGTTATGAAACAATAAAAGAAGAAGAACAATATTGGAGAGAAAGAGAGAGAATTCTTATTGAATTTTTGGGATGATTTACAATGGGGTAAGACCCCTCTATTTATAGGAGAAATTATGACTTAGTCACAAAGTAAAACTCTCCACAAGATAGACATTCACTCCAAATAGAATTCTATTCTTAACAAATATTGAATATTCTATATAGATGTTGCTTCCTACTGGCCACTGCTTACTTTGCTTATTTGACTTTTTATTTTGTGATTTTAAGAGCAACTATTTATTCGGAGAAAAAATTCATAAACAAACAGTAAGTTTAGAAAAGTTCAACATAATGATGAGAAAGAAAGTGGATAGAATAATTTGGCTTAAAACTAATCCGTGGGTTAATGTTTAAATGTTTAAGAAATTGATGGTCATTAAATAAGGTAAGGAATCTTTGAAAATGCTATAATTGTAAATTGAATGTGCTTTTTCTGAAATAAAACAAAAACAGTACTCTCTCCCTCTGCTACATATTAAATGATGTACTTTTTTTTAGTCTGTCTTAAAATAAATGACATATTTCTAAATTTAGAAATAATTCAACTTTAAACTCCCCATTTTACCCTTAATGAGAAGTTTTTATAATCACACAAAAGTCATGACCCCACAAAGTTTTACTCCTTAAACTTTTAAGATTATAAATTTTAAAAGTTTTTTTTTTCTCAAATATCATACCGAATTAAACTATCTCATTTAATTTAAAACGGAGCAACTATTATTTGTACAAATATTTTTTAAGAAAAGTCCTACCAAGTAAAAATCCTGTACAAAATCTTGGAGATGGGGGCGGGGGGCGTATGGCCTTGCCCACTCCACCAATATTTTTTGATTTGCTTTCAAGTCAATAGAGTCAAGCAATTGTACAAACTCGATAAAGAAAGTGACAATCACTAGACCGGCCAAGACACTTGAACCATTTGCGATTATTGACCTTACCTGCAAATTTTGATTGTTGTTCTCCCAAGAAGATCTACCTTTTCTAGAATATATCATAATTAAAAGTGAAAAACATTCCCCAACTCTCATGTCCACGCCACATTTTGAATAGTGATGTGGGCCTTTACTTCTTCTTGTAGGATGCAATGCTCTCATGATTATCGTCAATTTAATAATTTTTTATCTCCTATAACAAATATTAATATCTGTTATAGGTGGAACCGCTGTGGATTGAGTCTTCCGAATCTTGAAAACGTCTGCAGGCATGTTCTACTACGGTTCTTTCGCGGTCGCGGTGGAACCGCGGTAAAACAATGTCTCGGATTCTTTCGGCTATTTCAGCACAATTTCTTGACTTGTTCCACACTTGACCTTTTTCACCTTCTTTTGACTCCAAAACTGCTCTTTTTGCCTTCATTGACTCTTGTGTACCTATAACACACTAAAAACACTAATAAGAGCATTTTGTCATCATAAATAATATCAAAACAACAATAAAGTGTGATTATTTAGGGCATAAATATAGTAAATTCACCTATTATCAACACCCACACTTAAAACTTTGCTCGTCCTCGAGCAACCTTAATCACACTTTTAGGCCAATTTTATCAATGTCTCCCCCAAAATATGTCACACAAGCTATCATTCATGATTAACCTAAGACATGCACAATCCTTACTCAACTGTAAACTCAAATGCCAACACATCATTGCTTACTCTAATTATTATCACAGACTTGCAAACTTACCCTTTTCTTCCTGAGTTACATGCCCTCACACAATTATATTGAGAGAAGTTCCCACGCATAAGCAATTTAGAATATGGAACTTATAGATATAGAAAACTTTCACTCACTCTCTACAAAGAGCATTCATATGTATACAGATACACCATAGGCTTGCCCCTAGTGTAATACTCCACTAATCGAGTTATTCAATCACAGATCAAGAGGTCTTTAAGGGTTGTAATGTAGGCTATGGGACGGGTAGGATACTTTTGGTTATAGTGGCTAACCTCCCTAAGCACTTTCCTTTTCACAACTTCCCTTTAAGCTTTTTCGTTATGCTCCCCCTAACCATTCCTTCACCTTTTATTCACTTTTAATCTCCATTTTTCTGTTGGTGTAACTGACTTTCTTATTCACATGTATACATTTTTTTTTCATTGCTTTGTAAAACATTTACTGTATATTGCCAGTTCACCATTTTCTACCATTCATTCTTGATTTCCCCTTTTCAATTTTCCTTCACCCCACACTTTCACTTTTGCATATTCATTACAACACAAGTGCTTCTAGGAGGTAAGGTACAACAATATATGATATAGATTTTATGAACATTATAGGGTTATCAAAGAACTTGCTTAAGGCTCAAAGGGGTTAACTAAGATACTATGTGCAGGTGAATTCACAGTTTATTGATTTATGGGGTTACACAAAGAAATGCATCTATTATCTCTATAACCAAATAACTTCTATTTCGCTTTGCACACACAGAGGGCAAGTTCTAGGTATCATGTAAAACATATAATGCAGGTAAAAACTCACACACACTTAGCATGCAACCCATTCAGAATCAGGTTCATCTACAGAGTCCTATCAATGTTCAAGCAAGCTGTATTGTGCAATTTAAGGCATACCCTAGAATCTACAGTCAAGCTTAGATAATACACTCGTTCATTTTAGTTTTGCTAATGTGAATACTTGGGGTTACAAGTTAACCTTTTACCCTCTAATCCTAAAAAAAAAAAAACCTACCTAACCCGGTTCAATAAAAACCCTTGGAAAAGAACCGTGGTCAAAAGAAAAACCAGGGGGGGAGTGATACACAACCTATAAAAGGAAAAGAAAAGAAATAAAAATTCCTACATGGACTACTTCCCTCAAGAGTATTGTCCGAGTAGTCCGTCATAAGGAAGAGCCCTCAGCTCATATTTTTGGATTTTTTCAAATTTTTGATTTTTTGTGTTTTTATTCCGACTTAGACCCTTAAGAAACCCGTCGCCAAGTATCCATCATCGGCCCAAGCCAGCTAATATACAATACAGCTAAATCTACTATGTACAACATACAATACAACATAAGTCTCCCACCCCACACTTAAAATCATGACATGTCCTCATGGCATAATAATCAATGTAAAGCACGGAAGGGCGAGAAAACTTACATGTAACTCAATCTGAGTCAAAGACGGTGGCGGGGTCAACATTGCATGCTCGACCCAAAGCTCTGAACCATGCCATGAAATGGTTCTCAGACCTAGAGTGCCTCTTAGACATCGCGTCCATGCGCGTATGCAGGCCGTCCACGGAAGTGCATAAATCCGAAACCTCCTCCTCCAAAGACCTAAGCATAGGTCTTGTGGACTGGGAGTGGGATAGGCTAACTCCATAGTGAGCTTGCCTAGAAGTACCTGCGGAGTCAGTGGACCTCTGGGACTGGACAACTGGAACAGGGTCATCCTCGTCATCAATGTCAATGGGGTCGGTGCCTCTACCCACCCGAATAATAGAAGCCTTGAACGGAGCTTTTTGTGGAAGCTCACCATCCGTAGGTAATATAGGAGTCATGTGGGAGAGGCAAAGGGTGGTGACCAAAGATGGGAAGTAAAATCCCATAGACTTGAGGGGTCCCCTCAGCATCATCTCATCACTTATCAAGCGGGCAGCATCAAAGTCCCGCTGGGTGACGCAGCACCAAGTCAATAATGCCCGATTGAAGTTAACATCGGTGGTGTTGCTAGAGGGCAGAAAACGGTTACAGACAATCATAAACCAGCACTTGGCAAGATGTGTGAAACTGTTAGAGTTAAGAGTTATTTGGTCCTTGATCCAGAAAGGACGACCACCGACACATAAGGCCTCTATCATGGCATCTCAAGTGACACTAGGCCTATCGTGGTAGAAATCCACGTCACTGGTAAAAGCAGACAGTCTCAATCCCTGTCTAACACTAGAAACTTTGGCCCAAACATGCTTACCTCTTACGAAGACGTCCCTTCCATGCCGTAGGTCGCATTTTCATAGAACTCCCTGACGAGCATCTTATTGACGAGAGCAGGTTCATCAAATAAGAATTCCATCTCCTACGTCTAATTTCTTTTTCAGCCCGAAGAGCCATCCTATCAATGGAGATCTCTTGTAGCCAAGATTTAGTAGCCTTGGCATGAAAATCATTTTTAGCTTCCTCGCACGAAAAACGATACTCGTCGTAGGTAGGACACCTAGACGAGTTCGCAACATGCCTGGATCGTTTGGGGGCCATAATCCTGCACAAAAGAAGCATACATAAATTTTCACTACGTTAGTACTTCAAATGGTTACTCAGACTTCACCATCCGTGGACTACAAATGTACTTCTTTTAGTGCCATCATACCATAACCCCTAATTTGACCATATATTTTCAACAATTTCACAAATTCTACCTTGTGCACCCCACACTTACTCCTTTTAGCATTCCAACATCATCCCACATATAAATACACCATCTCCAAATTTGTACATCAACAACCAACCCATACCTAAGCAATATATCCCCTAAAAATTAGCTACAACATATATTACACATACTTGGCCAACCCATGGCCCAAAATCATACCAATCAATTCAACACTAATTTGGATCTCCAAACCACCATAATAAATCACAATTCAAAACAATGGAGACCCAATCAAGTTAATTATCAACAAAATTCCAAAAATCAATTATACAATAATGTTTCTAAATTAATAGGGCATATTAACATATTTTACACTAAGCCTAGGAAGGGTTTAAGAAAATACTACAATTAAAGTATACTATACTAATTAAATTAACAAAAATTAAAAAGAGAAGAAAAAGGAAAAGGCAAAAACTTACTTGAAGATAGAAGGGAGGAAGGGGGTGGTGGTAATGGAGGTTGGGAGTTGGTGAGGGAGGAAGAAGAAGAGAGCGGGGGATGATTTTTGTAGAGAGAAGGGAGAGAAAAATGAGTTTAGAGAGAGAGAGGGGGTATCAGGAGGCGGCTGATAATGAAGAGAAGTGGGGGGAAATGTTTTAGGATAGGGTTATTAAAAGAAAAGGGGGGAAAGGGTAAAAAAAACTAAAAAAAATCGGACTTTACCTGGGCCCGTCACAGTTAACTGCGATCGCGGTGGAACCGCGAAGCAGGGGATTTTGATAGGGGTTCCCACCGCGGTTTGACCGCGGTCGTGGTCCAACCGCGATGGGTTGGGTTCAGAGATGCCAATCCACCACGGTTTCACCGTGGTCACGGTGGAACCGCGGTGAGACGACTTCTCTGAATTTTAAACCTAGCAGTGTATTTTTTTATTCTTTTTCTTTATTTATTTATTTATTTTATATATAGACTAACTATAAATAATTTACACTTACAACAATTTCATGGCTTACCTCCCACGTAGCACCTGATTTAACATCGCGGAACGACTCAACTTAGCGCATTTTAAGGCTCGCTAGACCTTTGAGGTTCATCCAACCGCAATTCAACCGTCTTATTTATGTCATCCATGCCAACGTACAATTTCAACCGCTGTCCATTGACTCTGAAAGTGCGAGAGCCATCTATAGATTATATTTCTACAGCGCGAGACTGTAACACTTCAATCACCCGGAATGGGCTAGACCATCTTGATTTCAATTTGCCCAGGAACAACTGTAATCTTGAGTTATAGAGTAGTACCTTGTCCCCGATTTTGAAGTTGCACTCTATGATATTTTGGTCATGTAGCCGCTTCATCCTCTCCTTGTATAATCTTGTGCTCTCAAAGGCTAGATACCGGAACTCTTCCAGCTTATGTAATCCAGTGACTCTTGATTTACCCGCTTCATCCCGGCTGAGATTTGGTTGCTTGAGTGCCCACCATGCTTTGTGCTCTAGTTCAACGGGTAGGTGACAAGCTTTCCCGAATACCAATTTGTGTGGTAACATGCCGATTGGTGTCTTAAAAGCTGTCATGTACGTCCATAATGCATTATCGAGCTTTCTTGCCCATTCGGTCCTCGTGGTGTTCAATGTCTTTGTCAATACGCTCTTTATCTCCCTGTTGGAGACCTCAACTTGCCTACTGGTCTGCGGGTGACATGGAGTAGCCACCCTGTGCTTCACATCATACTTAGCCAACAATTTCTCAAATGCCCGATTATAGAAGTGAGTGCCCTCGTCGCTGATGATTGCCCTCGGCGTCCCAAAACGAGTGAAAATATTTTTCTTTAGAAATCCCACCACCACCTTAGCATCATTGGTGGGTAATGCTACAACTTCCACCTATTTGGACACATAGTCTACAACAACAAGAATATACTTATTGCCATAGGAGCTGACAAAGGGACCCATGAAATCTATCCCCCAAACGTCAAATACTTCCACCTGTTGGATTGGATTCATGGGCATCTCGTGACGCCGGGAGATGTTCCCAGTGCGTTGACATTCGTTACACCCTTTCACCTACAAGTGTGCATCTTTAAATACCGTTGGCCAGTAGAATCCGGCCTCAAGTATCTTAGCTGCTATTCGAACTCCTTCGAAATGGCCACCATATGCTGAAGCATGACAAGCCTGCAAGACAGAAGATTGTTCGATCTCGGGGACGCATCTCCGGATCATGTTATCAAGGCATATTCTAAACAAATAGGGCTCATCCCAATAATAAAGTTAGCTTTCACGAAAAAATATTTTCCTCTGGACCGATGACAGGTCGTGAGGAACAATACCACTGGCTAGGTAGTTTGCATAATCTGCATACCATGGCGCTTCAAGGAGAGTGGTAGCGAGCAGCTGCTCGTCTGGAAAGGTTTCCAAAATTTTTCCACTCTCTTTAACAATTTCAGCTCCTTCAAGTCGTGATAAGTGATCATCGACTTGATTTTTAGTCCCCTTACGGTCACAAATTTCAAGATCAAACTCTTGCAAAAGCAGCATCCAACGAATTAGGCGCGGCTTAGAGTCCTTCTTTTCAATTAAGTACCTCAGTGCTGCATGGTTAGTGTATACTATTACTTTGGATCCTATGAGATAGGACCTGAACTTGACGAACGCAAACACTACCGCCAGCATTTTCTTCTCCGTCATAGTGTAATTCAGCTATGCTCCACTCAGTGTTCTACTAGCATAGTAGATTGGATGCATCAGCTTGTCCATCCGCTGGCCCAGCACCGCCCCCACTGCATAGTCACTTGCATCGCACATAAGCTCAAATGGTTGCTCCTAGTTGGGGGCAATAATGATTGGTGTTGTGACCAGCCTCTTCTTCAGCTCCTCGAATGCAATCCTGCAATCATTAGAAAATACCAAGGGGTGATCTTTTTCAAGCAACTTACAGAGGGTATTGGAAATTTTGGAGAAGTCTTTAATGAACCTCCGGTAAAAACCGGCATGTCCAAGAAATCTTCTAATGGCTTTGATAGACGTTGGGGGAGGAAACTTTGCAATGACGTCAACTTTGGCTCGGTCCACCTCAATACCCTTGCTCGAAACTCGGTGCCCCAAGACTATACCTTCTTGTACCATGAAATGGCACTTCTCCCAGTTTAGCACCAAGTTGGTCTCAATACACCGTTTCAGCACTCTTGTCAAATTGACAAGGCATTCATCGAATGAATTCCCTACCACTGAGAAATCATCCATGAACACCTCTATGATATCTTCCACCATGTCAGTGAATATGGCCATCATGCACCTTTGGAATGTGGCAGGTGCATTGCATAGGCCGAATGTCATCCTCCTAAAGGCAAAAATGTCATATGGGCACGTGAAGGAGGTCTTCTCTCTATCCTCTGGGCAATTGAGATCTAATTTTACCCCAAGTACCCATCCAAGAAGCAAAAATGTGACCTCCCTGCCAACCTGTCGAGCATCTGGTCAATGAAGGGAAGTGGGAAGTGGTCCTTACGGGTGGCTAGATTCAGTTTCCTGTAGTCCATGCTTATCCTCCATCCAGTGACGGTTCTTGTTGAGATTAATTCATTATTCTCATTTTGCACAACCGTCATGCTACCCTGCTTTGGCACACATTGAACTGGGCTAACCCAGCTACTATCAGAGATTGGGAAAATAATTCCCTCGTCTAGCCACTTTATCACTTTCTTATTCACCGCTTCCTTCATATTCGTGTCCAGCCTTCTTTGGTGTTCCCTAGAAGGTTTGTGCCCCTCTTCCAGGAGAATCTTGTGCATGCAGTATGTGGGGCTGATCCCCTTTATGTTAGCCATGGTCCAGCCAATGGCAGTTTTACATTCCTTGAGTACCTGTATAAGCTTTTGAGCCTGCACATCTAGCAAACCAGATGAGATAATAACAGGTAAAGTGGAGTTAGGGCCTAGAAATTCATACTAGAGATGAGCTGGTAATGGCTTAAGTTCCAGCTTTGGTGGCTCCTCAATGGATGGTTTTGCTGGAGAGGTCACTCTCTTTTCTAAGTGTAGAGGTTTAAACTTCAACTCTCTATCCCAAAACCCCTTGCCTTCAGCACCCACTCCGCCAGACTTTCACTATTTACCTCCTCTAAATTCATCAGGCATGCCTGAAGTGGATCTTCAGCTATCAATTCTACATCATATGTCTCCACTATCACATCTACTGCATCAATGAGAGAGCAATTCGCGAACTCACTAGGGCGCCTCAAAGATTTTTGTACATTGAATATGATTTCCTCATCATTTAGCCTCATTTTGAGCTCCCTAGTCTCACAATCAATCAATGCTCTATCCGTGGCTAGGTATGGTCTTCCTAAGATTATAGGAATCTCCTCGTCCACCTTGCAGTCCAGAATCACAAAATCGGCGGGAAACACAAATGTCCCCACCTGGATAAGCACATCATCCAATATCCCGAATGGACGCTTAACTGTCCTGTCAGCAAGCTGTAAAAACATAGAAGTAGGCCTAGCTCTCCCAATGCCCAGCCTCTTATAGATCACCAAGGGCATAAGATTTATGCTAGCCCCCAAATCACACAATGCCTTAGCAAAGGCAAAGTTTCCTATAGTGCACGGAATAGTGAAGCTACTTGGGTCAGATAGCTTCTCAGCTATGGGTCTAGATACCACTGCACTACATGTCTGTGTAAGAGTCACGGTGGCCAAGTCTTGGAAATCAAATTTCCGCGACATCAAGTATTTCATCATCTTATCATACCCAGGCATCTCTATCAAAGCTTCAATTAAGGGAATATTTACCTGGATTTGCTTGAGCATTTCGAAGAATCTCTTGTATTGCTCCTCTTTCGGGTGCTTGGCCAACCTTTGGGAAAATGGGGATGGAGGCCTTTTCTTCCCAATCACTTGGGATTTTTCTTCCTCTACTACCTTTTCCACAGCCGCATGTTGTGCCGGTTCATCTGCTTTCTCCGTTCCCTGCTGCACATCATTATTTTCAGCTGCTGGCTGGACTGTAACTTCTGTCAACCCGGTGGATTCATCCAGTTCAATGGGTACTGGAACGAGTGTCTCAGCCTGCAAATTGCCTCTATTTCTTTCCTGTTCAACATCAAGATCTCTACCGTTTCTCAGACTAACTGCCATCAGCTGCTTTGGGATTTGATCTTTTGGGTTTGTTTGTGTGTCTGCAGGCAATGTACCTTGAGGACGATGGTTAAGTGTCATAGCAATCTGGCCCACCTTCACCTCTATATTCTTGATAGCTGCGTCATGTGCATCTATCCTCTCATTGGGTTTGGCATGTGACCCAATTACCTGCTGCATCATAGCTTCCAACCTTGCGAACCCATCATCATGTCTACCCCCCTGTTGTGGTGGAGGTGGATGATACCCATGCTGCTGATTGTTGAAGGTTTGAGATATAGGATATGGAGCCATATTGTTTGGTAGCCTCATACCTGCTGCATTGTATTGTGGCTGCGGAGGCATGTACTGCTGTGGAGCCTGCTGACCCCAATTCTGGTTACCCTGTCGCTGCCCTCCATAATTTGCCACGTAGTTGATGTCTTCGTGTTGATGATGATGTTCTTGGTCTGCAGCCCATGGATTGGGTTGGCTAATGCAAGATGTGCATAAACCACCATTGGTAGTATTTACAATATGAACCTGCTACTTGACCCCAGATTCTTCCACCTTTTTCGTCAAGATGCTCATTTGTGTCCATAAAGTAGCCATGTTCTCCTCCATAGTGTTGGAAGGATTCAAAGGTATAGAGTGTACCACTGGAGTGATAGGAGAATTCCTGGTCGTCCACTCGGAGTTCTGAGCCATCTTGTCAAGCAAATTCTGGCCTTCTCTCCAGGTCTTGCTCAGAAAAGCCCAACATGCTGAGGCATCTACTATATTTTTCATGCTCTCTGAGAGCCCCATGTAGAACCTTTGACCCAACATCAGTTCGGGAAACCCATGGTGAGGACACATAACTAGCATACCCTTGAATCTGCCCAAGTCTCATGCAATGTCTCCATTGGTTTCTGCTTGAAGCTCACAATCTCATCAATTTGATGAGCTGTTTTGTTAGGTGGATGAAACTTGTTGTGGAATTGTTTGACTAACTCATCCCATGTTGCTATAGAGTTAATGGGGAGTGAGTTGAGCCATACCTGTGCAGCCCCTGTAACTGAGAATGGAAATATCAATAGCTTGATGGCTTTCGGTGTCACATTTGGTTGCCTCTGCATCTTGCATATAGAAAGAAAAATCTTCAGGTGCTGCTGTGGATCTTCTACCTGAGTCCCAGAAAATAGTCCCTTGTTTTGCAACAAGTGTAGCATGTTATTAGTAATCTGGAATGATTCAGCTTGAATGGCTGGCACAATAATGGCAGTTGCCAAATTATCAGCAGTTGGTTGTGCCCAGTCGAACAAAGCACCTTCATGCACCTCCTGCGCCTCCTGTACGTTGAACCCAGCTTGCTGGTTTGGGTCGTTTATGTCTCCCATATCAAAATCAAGTTTATGTGGTTGCTGAGATTGCTGAAGTTGTCCGATTGCCCTGTTACGTGCCCGGAATGTTTTCTCTGGGTCCGAGAGTCCTTCAATTAGTTCTCCAGTCCTTGCAGATTTCCTAGGCATGCACCTGAGCACCTAATTCAACAACCATCAAAATTTTCAATTTGGAGTGTGTAGAAAGAACCTGACTACACAAGAATCTTGAGTTCTGTCAATGGCAATTGATAATTCCGTTAGTTCCCCGGCAACGACGCCAAAATTTAATCACGCCCAACTATGTCGTATAAAAGACAATGCGGTCGCTCTCAATATAATCCGGTTTATTAAGTTTAGAGTCGAATCCCATGGAGAATTAACCTATCAATTGCAACTTTCAAAACCCAACAATACTTCTGAATCAGCTTCCCAAACTTTTGAATATATTTGTGGATGATTTCTACTAACTACGTTTTGCAAGAAACTAAAGAATTGAAGAAAATAATTGAATGTGATGTAAAGAATAATGAGAAAGACTAAGGTATTGATTTCCTCTATTGATGGAATCCCTTCTGTTTATGCTCATACAAATTGTCAATATTTTTCTATCAATCATGAACTCTATTTCTACCGTAATTATCTCCCGAGAAATTACAATAATTTACTATTGCTCTCTTTCGAGCTATCCTAGCTAGCTTTAATTTACACAATTCACTTTAGATTGCACACAAGGTTTCATTATTCCTAACCCCACATTTACGCCCACAATTATAGATTCCTCCAATATATGCACTCTTTTCCAAGTTATGCACACTAAATAGGCACAGCTAAGTGAGGATCCTATCAATTAATTACAATAAGAACGACGTTGAACAAATATAAATCTAGCTAACAATTTGTATTCACATAACCAGAAGTTCATCAATCAATATGTTCCATCAAAACCTTAGATAAAGATTTAGCTACTCATAATCAAGAAAACAAAATAGATAATTGATTTCATAATCAAGAATTCAACGTAAAAGAAAGAAAGATGTTGATAGAGTTCTCTCTTACTAGTTTGCTTGCAAAAGTAGTCAATAGTACAAAACTTACCTCCTTTGGGCGAATCCTAACAATATATATAGGGTTTAGGTTATACAACTTTCGTTTTTATACTTTAGTCCTTAAAAATTCCGACTTCCACCGCGGTTTGACCGCGGTCGTGGTGGAACCGCGGTGGATTGAGTCTTCTGAATCTTGAAAACATCCGCAGGCCTATTCTACCGCGGTGGAACCGCGGTCAAACAGTGCCTCGGATTCTTCCGGCTATTTCAGCACAATTTCCTGACTTGTTCCACACTTGGCCTTTTTCACCTTTTGACTCCAAAACTGCTCTTTTAACCTTCATTGACTCTTGTGTACCTATAACACACTAAAAACACTAATAAGAGCATTTTGTCATCATAAATAATATCAAAACAACAATAAAGTGTGATTAATTAGGGCATAAATATAGTCAAATTCACCTATTATCATATTATTCTGTGATATTGCCCGAGGGGCTGATTCTATTATTACTGTGCCCGAGGGGCAGTTATTATGTGTTTACTTTTTAGTTATTTTTCCTGTATATTATTTAACTGTTTAAAGGATGTTTATGAGATCTCGCTGCTTATTTTTTTAGATTTTATCATGTTTACGACTTAATACTTATTATTTTAATGCTTAAGATTGGAATGGAATGTGTCGACTAGCCTTGTCTTCACGAGAGACGCCATCACGACCGGGACCGGGTTTAGGATCGTGACATAATTAGCTTGACTTCTCTGATTCATGCATATTTTTGCTACTGTATTCATGAACACAATAGCTTAAATACATCTAATACATCTTATAAGAAATAAAAAATGTATCTACGGTACGTAATATAGCAAATGATATCTATGGATAACTAATTATCACTAAAAGATAGTGCTTTATGAAAGTTTCTCTAAATTTAAACCTTTCTTAAAATTTCCTTTTTTATACCTTTGGATAAATCTCAGAGATATTATAATACAAGTTTATGTTAAAAAACTATTTAATTATTCTCTTTCTTATTATTGTTAATTATATGAACAATGGATGCTAAATATCCAACAATCATGAGAAAAAAGAGCACGAAAAGCATAAATTGAACATAAACCGTGATAATAAAGCGGAATTGATTAGAAAAAACTAAAGCAAGTAAATGATCTTGTAGATAGTCAATGATAAACTTCTTCGCGTTGAGAGTCCTTGAGACTTGATACGCAATGAGTACGCAGTCACCACTAGAAAACTAGTAAACTTCATCCACGAAAATCAACCGATATCGATCGAAAATTGAGGAAAAGCAACCAATTTTCGATTGCTTTTAATTAGCCAGAAGAGTGATGGTCGTTAAGATATTGCGATCGAAATTGTTCGCTATTTTCCGACCGAAAATAGTCGGTTATTTCAACGCATTGACTGATAATTTAATTAAAATATACTGACCGAAAATGATCGGTTATTTCAACGCGTTGACTGATAATTTAATTAAAATATAGTTATTAATTATTTTGTCCCTCAAATAGCAACCGACGTGGGTCGGAATTCTAAATATAAAATAATTTTAAATTGTAGACCGAAACCGATCGGTATACTAAAAAAAATTAAAAACATTTCTGACCGAATTCAGTCGGAAATTCCAAGATGCTACAGATTTCATTTGAAATTTCTAACCGGCTTCGATCGATATTATGGGTAAAATCCGGGCAGAATATACCTGTTCTTAAACTACACCACCTATCAATTACAACCAATATCCATCCTATGATGTCAGCATTACACATGTCAAAATGCCACATTACAGCAATTAGATTGAAAGAATTACAGAGATTTGTTGAGAGAGGAAGAGAGAAGGAAGATGCAGATTGTGTTCTTCATTGAAGAATGTTCGTTATCACTATTACATCTCAGTAACTGACTTATTTAACCAATACTAAAAATATCTTTCTTATTCTTTTACTCCTAACTTCTACAAACTATACTTTGGTCCCCTAACTCTTAAGTAAGCTAAGCAACACAAAACTTCCCCTCAAGCTGGAGAATGGAAAACGTCTAACACTCCCAGCTTGGACATAAGAAGCTGGTGTTGTGCAGTGTCTAAGGCTTTAGTCATCATATCTGCAACTTGTTCCTTTGTTAATATATGTTCTGTTGCAATAAACCTACTCTTAAGGTTTTCTCCCACAAAATGGCAGTCTATCTCTATGTGTTTAGTCTTTTCATAATAGATAGGATTGGCAGCAATTTGTAGGGCTGATTTGCTATCACAAAATAATTTTACAGGTGTTTTAATCTCCATCCCAAGCTATATCATCAATCCTGTAAGCCAAACCAATTCAGATACCACAACTGCCATGCTCTTGTACTCAGCTTCTGCTCACAATTTGTTGCTTTTTTTACTTCCATGAGATCAAGGATTCACCCATCTTTACCATATATTCTGTAACAGACCTTCTTGTGTTTGCGCAAGCTGCCCAATCTGAATCACAATAGGCTGTCACTTGTTCTATAGGTTCCCTCTTCAGCAGTATTCTTCTTCCTGGACATCCCTTAATATATTTTACAACTCTTACTGCTGCCTCTAGGTGTGATTGTTTTGTATGCCGCATGAATTGACTCAGAATTTGAACAACAAAGCATATGTCTGGCCTTGGGATGGTCAGATATATTAGCTTTCCTATAAGCTTCTGATATCATCCTATGTCCTATAACACTGTATCTTCAATTGCTTCTACATGTTTGTCATAGTCCACTGTGGTAAGTTTTTGGTTCTGCTCAAGTGGAGAACTTGCAGGTTTTGCTCCACTCAATCCAACTTCAGAGATTAGACCAATGGCATACTTCCTTTGATTAAAAAGGATTACCTTTGATGATCTCATGATCTCTATACCTCGGAAGTATTTCAGCCCCCTAGGTCCTTCACCTTAAAATTCAAGTGTAATGTCTCTTTTGCTACATGTATCATTACTTCAGAAATGCCTGTGATCAATAGGTCATCAACATAGACCAGTATAATCACTACATCTGCACCACTCTTCTTGGTGAAGACTGAAGGGTCTTAGGCACTCTGTAGAAATCCATCTTTTGTCATGGCATCTGTTAGCTTAATGTTCCACTGTCTGGATGCCTGCTTAAGGCCATACAATGACTTGGTTAATTTTCAAACATTGGACTCCCCCTGCCTATGAATACCTTGAGGCAGATGCATATAAACCTCCTCATAAAGGTCTCACTGCAGGAAAGCATTATTAACATCCATCCGAAAAAGAGGCCAACACCTTGAGGCTGCCAAGCTAATCACTGTTCTAACTGTCACCATCTTTGCAATTGGTGAGAAGGTCTCATGGTAGTCTAGGCCTTCTTATTATGTGTAGCCCTTTGCTATAAGTCTTGTTTTAAACCTCTCTATTTCCCTTGTTGCCTCGTATTTGATTTTATACACCCACGTGGATCCAATTATCTTATTGCCACAAGGCAAATCTACCACTTCCCAGGTAATTATTATCCTTCAGAGCTTTGATCTCATTTTTCATAACTTCAACCCATTTGACATCTTGTGAAGCTTCTGAGAAGGACTCGGGTTCTACCTCTGTTGAGATTGCTGCCCATATGATTGATAAGTATTTGGGAGATGGTCATATGATACATAGTGAGATATAGAATATGAAATATGAGTGACAGAGTTTCCAGAGTAGTAATCCTTTAGCCAAATAGCTGGTTTAACCCTTCTAGTTGATCTTTTAAGTGGAACTGGTGATGTAGGCTGAACTATGGGAAGACTTGCACCATGTTCAGGCTGAGAATAGTTGGGCATTGTGAGGTTCTAGCAGAGCTTGTGGCATGTGATTTGGTTGTTCTTCTTGTGTCACATTTCCTGGTGCAAGTATACAAGTCACAAACTCGGAGTCTGGAGTGGTTACATATTCTTGAGAGGATGTAGCTTGATCAGTTTGATCAGATGGGATTCCCATGTCATTTCCCTCAGTAGTTTTAGTTGTGATTGCAGTGTCAAGAAGGAAGAGATCTTCATAGTCCATGTGATTGTGATCAACTTTAAAAGGAAAGAATTTCTCTCTGAAATTGACATCTCTACTGACTATGATGGTGTTACTATCTAAATCAAGCAGTTTGTAGCCTTTTTGTGTTTCTGAATACCCTAAGAAAACTATTCTCCTTGCTTTTGCAGCAAACTTGTCACCTCTAGGTAATATGTTTGCATAGCACAAACAACCAAACACCCTCAAATGATCTGTTTTTGGTGGCTTCTTATACACCAGTTCAAATGGAGACTTTCCTTTTAAGATATCAGAAGGCAGCTTGTTGATTAAGTACACAACTGTTTTCACACAGTCTCCCCATAACCTTACTCGTATTCCACTTTGAAATCTTGACGCTCTTGCTACCTCTAAAATATGTCTATGCTTTCTCTCCACAATCCCATTTTTGTTGTGGAGTATATGGGCAACTACTTTGATGTACAATTCCTAAAAAAGCACATAACTCATTGCACTGAGTGTTGAAAATCGCAGTTCCATTATCTGATCTTATAGTTTTAATCATAGTGTTGAAATGATTTCTTCCCAAGCAAAAAATATCTTTTAGCACTACAATTACTTAACTCTTTGAGTGCAACAGACAAATCCGAGTATATCGACTGAAATCATCAACTATTGTCACAAACTTGTACATCCTGTCATAGGTTGGGATCTTATATTGTCACGACCCGGATTTTCCCCCAATATCGGGATCGTGATGGCGCCTACTCGTGGTAGCTAGGCAAGCCACTGTATTCATACTATCCTATTTTTAACACAATTTTAATTAAATAAATGCGGAATACTTTATCGAAATGGAAATAATAAATCACGAGGTAAAAATCATACTGAAATCCTCTACCCAAAACGTGGAGTCACCAACTCACGAACTACTATGGAATACTACACATAAAAGTTCGAAAGAAATATAACATAATTCTGTTTGTCTCGGAACAAAGAGACTACAACTAGTAACATAAATAAAGAGAGAGACGCCGGGCCTGCGGACGTCTGCAAGCTACCTCGGTCTCAAATATGATCAACTCCCACGCAATCTATTTACTGCTGCTGCTGCGCCTGATCGTAACCTGGACCTGTGCAAAAACGCACAGAAGTGTAGCATCAGCACAACCGACCCCATGTGCTGGTAAGTGCCTGGCCTATCCCGGCGAAGTAGTGACAAGCCTAGGACCAGACACTCACATAAACCCTGTGCAATTCAATATATATATGTGTACCACAAAATAACAAGAAATAATCAAGTAATAACACAATAAGGAATATCTTAAAGAATCTAACAACTAACCACAGTTAATAATTTCACAAAGAAAACAAAGTATAATGTAAACACGAATAATATCACTTCAAAAAAAATAGCAAGTAATTGCACGGCATCGCCCTTCGTGCTTTTACTCTCATCCTCACCAAATAAACAAATAAAGTACACGGCATCACCCTTCGTGCTTTTACTCTCATCCTCACCAAACAAACAAATAAAGTACACGGCATCACCCTTCGTGCTTTTACTCTCATCCTCGCATCCATAGTACGGCATGATCCTTCGTACATGGTTCAATAACAGGGCACGGCATGATCCTCCGTGCATAATCAATAAATAAACATGGCACGGCATTAACCTTCGTGCATAAATAAATAAACATGGCATGACATCACCGCTTCGTGCATTATCACTCTTCCTCACCCAAATAACAATCACAGATTAAGGGCAGAGAAAAGCGCAATTCATAAACCGTCCCATCAGGGCAATCAATAATTATCTTCCGCAACAAGTCCCAACAAGGGAGAACAATAACAATTCACACGTAATATATCTCAAAATATCATTTTCCAACGACTCACGGTCATACTTGACGCGAGTGTATGGATGCTCGTCACCACAGCCCATACATCGCACTTGATCACATAACACATAACACGTAATCCTATTCACTCAAGCTAGGATAGAACAAACAACTTACCTCGAATGCTTATGAACAATTCACTCAGTGGAAATGTCTTTTCTTTCAATTTGGCTCCAATCCAACCGTATCTATACACAATTGATTTAATAACATCAATTCTTACTCAACAAACTAATTCTTAATACCAAATACCACTTTTACAACATTCTGCCATGAATAGTAAATTTCAACCCCGGGCCCACATGGTCGGAATTCGGGGTTAGGACCAAAATCCGGTTACCCATTCCCCCACGAGTTCATATATATAATTTGTTTCAAAATCGGACCTCAATTCGAGGTCCAATTCCCAATTTATGAAAAACCCTATTTTCTAACAAAAACAAGAATTTTACCATGAAAATCTTTGATTTCTTATGAAAAACATGTTTAATGATGTTAGGAATTGAAAGAATTAAGTAAAAAGTGACTTACAATCGTTTTGATGAAGAAGAAATCCTTGAAGAATCGCAAATGGGTGTTTTGGTTTTGTAAAATGTGAAGAAATGAGTGAAATTCGTGTTTTTCAGGTCTCTGTGTTCGCATTTGCGAACATGGGTTCGCAATTGCGAACCCCGACCAATTTCTGGAGTTTGAAAAATAAGCTAAAGCTGGGAAGTTCGCATTTGCGAACATTTGTTCGCATTTGCGAACACTGGCAGACAAAGGGACTGTTCGCATTTGCGAACAATGGTTCGCATTTGCGAACCAAGGCAGTGTTGGGGAAAGTTCGCATTTGCGACCTTTTGTTCGCATTTGCGAACATAGGCTGGCACTGGGGACCTTCACAAATGCGAACAATTGTTCGCATTTGCGAACAAGGCTGGGTCAAAGGGGGCTTCGCATTTGCGATGAAGGTTCGCATTTGCGAGCTTTGCCTTACACTGTCCCCTTCGCAATTGCGAGAAATTCTTCGCAATTGCGAAGCCAATAGCTGGGTGAATTTCATCCAACGGTCTATCAAATTTTTACCCGAGCGCCCCGGGCTCCAAACCAAACATGTACACAACCTCAAAAACACATTATGGACTTGTTCGTGCGATCATATCGCCAATATCACTTCGTTTTCATCAAATCAAGCCTCAAATGCATGATTTTCATACCTTTAGTTTTTTCAAAACTTTCAAACTTGGGACTCAAGGTCCAAAACATCTCAAACGACATCCAAATGTCACCAAACTTTATAGAAATCACATATATAATATTTAAGACTTGTACCGGGCGTCGGAACCAAAATACGAGCCCGATACCAAGGTCAATTAATTTATTTCCTTTAATAATTGCATCAAAAACAATTTCACATAAAAATTCATAACTTGGGCTCTAGGCCTCAAAATTCGACTCCGGACGCATGTCCAAGTCCCATATTTTCCTACGGACCTCTCGGGACCATCAAATCTCGAGTCCGGATCCGTTTACCAAAAATGTTGACCGAAGTCAACCATATCAATATTAATATCATTTTTATCCAAATTTCTCATAGAATTCATATTTTCTATCACAAAATCTTTCCGGCTACATGCTGGGATCGTGCACGTAAATCGAGGCAACATAGAATGAGGTTTTCAAGGCCTCAGAAGCTCGAAATGATTAATTAAATAAGTGATGACCCTTTGGGTCGTCACAATCTCCACCTCTAAAACAACCGTTCGTCCTCGAACGGACAAAAGAAAGAAGTACCTGAGTCGGGGAACAAATGTGGGTAGCGGCTCCGCATATCAGACTCGGACTCCCAGGTCGATGCCTTAGGAGGCTGACCTCTCCACTGAACACGCACAGAAGGATAACTCTTCGACCTCAACTGTCGAACCTGCCGGTCTAGAATAGCCGTCGGCTCCTCCTCGTAAGATAGATCATTGTCCAATTGGACAGTACTGAAGTCTAACACATGTGTGGGATCGCCGTGGTATCTCCGAAGCATAGATACATGAAAAACTGGATGCACAGCTGATAAGCTAGGCGGCAAAGCTAATCTGTAAGCCACCCCTCCCACTCTGTCTAGAATCTCAAATGGACCAATATACCTAGGGCTGAGCTTGCCCTTCTTTCCGAACCTCATCACGCCCTTCATAGGCGACACCCGAAGCAATACTCGTTCACCGACCATGAAATCTACATCTCGAACCTTGCGATCCGCATAAGTCTTTTGCCTAGACTGAGCTGAACGCAATCTCTCCTTGAATAGTCTTGACCTTATCTAAGGCCTCCTGAACTAAGTCTGTACCCAACAACCGAGCCTCTCCCGGTTCAAACCATCCAACCGGTGATCGACATCGCCTACCATACAACGCCTCATACGGAGCCATCTGGATGCTAGATTGGTAGCTGTTATTGTAGGCGAACTCTGCTAATGGTAGAAACTGATCCCACGAGCCTCCGAAATCAATAACACAGGCTCGAAGCATGTCCTCAAGAATCCGAATAGTCCTCTCGGACTGGCCATCCGTCTGAGGATGAAATGCTGTACTCAACTGAACCTGAGTGCCTAACTCCCGCTGGACCGCTCTCCAGAACCGCGAGGTAAACTGCGTACCCCGATCAGAGATAATAGATACTGGCACCCCATGAAGACGGACAATCTCCCTAATGTAAACCTCCGCTAACCTCTCCGACGAGTAGGAGACAGATACTGGAATAAAGTGTGCTGATTTGGTCAGCCTATCAACAATGACCCAAATAGCATCAAATTTCCTCCGAGTCAAAGGAAGTCCAGTAATAAAGTCCATAGTGATCCGCTCCCATTTCCACTCGGGAATTTCAATCCTCTGGAATACACCACCAGGTCTCTGGTGCTCATATTTCACCTGCCGACAATTTAGACACCGAGCGACATACGCAACGATATCTTTCTTCATTCTGCGCCACCAATAGTGTTGCCGTAAGGTCCTGGTACATCTTCGCGGCGCCTGGGTGAATAGAATACCGTGAGCTGTGGGCCTCTGCTAAGATCAACTCTCGAATCCCTTCGACATTGGGCACACAAACTCGACCCTGCAATTTCAATACCCCATCATCATCTAGGTTTACATGTGTGGCACCTCCCCGCTGTATTGTATCTCTCAACTCACGTAAATGAGGATCATCAAATTGCCTCTCACGGATACGCTCTAATAAGGAAGAACGAGCGACCGTGCAGGCTAACACTCTACTAGGCTCAGAAATGTCTAGTCTCACGAACCGGTTGGCTAAGGCCTGGACATCTAGAGCTAATGGTCTCTGATTGACCGGAATATATGCAAGACTACCCATGCTGGCATACTTTCTACTCAATGCATCGGCCACCGCATTGGCCTTACCTGGGTGATATAATATAGTAACATCATAGTCTTTTAGCAACTCTAACCATCTCCGCTGTCGTAGATTCAACTCCTTCTGTTTGAACAAGTACTGTAGGCTTTTGTGATCAGTGTACACCTCACATGTCACACCATATAGATAATGCCTCCGGATCTTTAAGGCATGAACCACTGCTGCTAACTCAAGATCATGAACTGGATAATTCTTCTCATGTATCTTTAACTGCCTCGAAGCATAAGCGATAACCTTACCATCCTGCATCAATACTGCCCCAAGCCCCGTACAGGATGCATCATAGTAAACTATATAAGGCCATGCACCCGTAGGTAGTATCAGCACTGGTGTTGTAGTCAAGACTGTCTTGAGCTTCTAGAAGCACGCCTCACACACATCTCACCACTGGAACTGGGCACCCTTTCGGGTCAACCTGGTCATCGGGGCTGCAATAGAAGAAAACCCCTCTACAAAACGACGGTAGTAACCTGCTAATCCCAAGAAACTCCGGATCTCGGTCACTGAAGCTGGTCGAGGCCAATTCTGGACTGCCTCAATCTTCTTTGGGTCTACTGAATACCTTCCACTGATACAATGTGACCCAGAAATGCTACCGAACTCAGCCAGAACTCACATTTAGAAAATTTGGCATATAGTCGGTTATCTTTCAGAGTCTGAAGAACCACTCTGAGGTGTTGCTCGTGCTCTTCCTGGCTGCGGGAGTACACCAGGATGTCATCTATGAAGACTATCACGAACGGATCTAAGTAAGGCCTGAATACTCGATTCATCAACTCCATGAATGCTGCTTGGGCATTGGTCAACACGAAGGACATGACCAAGAACTCATAATGCCCATATCTAGAGCGAAAGGTCGTCTTAGGAATGTCAGGCCGCCCTGATCTTCAGCTGATGGTAGCTTGATCTCAAGTCTATCTTAGAGAATACCCTCGCTCCCGGAGTTGGTCAAACAAATCATCAATCCTCGGCGGTGGATATTTATTTTTGATAGTCACCTTGTTTAACTGCCCGGTAATCAATACACATCCGCGTCGAGCCATCCTTCTTCTTTACAAATAACACAGGTGCTCCCCAGGGGGAAACACTGGGCCCGATAAAGCCCTTCTCAAGAAGGTCCTGCAACTGATCTTTCAACTCTTTTAGTTCAGGCGGGGCCATACGATAGGGTGGAATAGAGATGGGCTGAGTGCCCGGTGCCAGATCAATACAGAAATCAATATCACTGTCGGGTGGCATGCCCGACAGGTCTGAAGCGCCATCACGATCCCGATGTTGGGGGAAAATCCGGGTCGTGACAGCTGGAATCACGAACATAAGCCAAATAAGCTAGACACCCCTTCTCGACCATACGTCGAGCCTTAACATAAGAAATAACGGTGCGAACGGAGTGGCTTGAGGTACCCTTCCACTCTAATCGGGGTGATTCTGGCAAGGCTAAGGTGACGGTCTTAGCATGACAATCAAGAATAGCATGGTATGGGGACAACCGGTCCATCCCCAATATGACATCAAAATCTATCATATCCAAAAGCAACAGATCGACACGGGTCTCGAGACCCCCAAATATAACTACGCACGAACGATGCACCCGATCGACTACAATGGAGTCGCCCATCGGTGTAGCCACATAAGCTGGAATATCCAGAGCATAGCGCTAGGCACGGCCAAATACGGTGCGAAGTAGGAAGACACATGGGAATATGTTGATCCGGGGTCAAATAATACTGAAGCACCTCTCGCCACGCACAAGAATAGTACTCGTAATCACGGCATCCGATGCCTCCGCCTCGGCCGGGCTGGTAAGGCATAGAATCGGGGATCCGCACCTCCCCTCTGAGCTGCGTCTCTAGGACGACCATCAACTGGCTGACCTCTACCTCCGGCTGGACGGTCTCCACCTCTACGGTCTCGACCTCCACCTCTATAATATCTACCCCCGCCTCTGGCTGGCTGGGCAGGCTGAGGGTCAGCTGGGGCCCGAATCATAGGACGAGGACCTCGCTGCTGAGAGTTGCCCGCTGCTATAGGGCAATTCCTGATAAAATGACCCGGGTCGCCACAACCGTAGCAACTCTTAGACTGATAGGGCTGCTGGCCCCGACGACCTGAATGGCCTCCACGAACAGCTCCGAAGAGGCCGAGCACTAATAGGAGACCGGTCCTGAATAATACCCCGAGAACCACGATCACCGATCCACCCAGCAGACCGAAGGGCGGAATGAAAAGGCTCGGAGGACCGGCCTCTATCAAAGGATTCTCTGCTACCGAGAGGAAGAACCACCAAATCTACCGAATGACGAGGCCTCTTGTACGAAGAATAACCGCCTCCCTAGCAAAAGCCATCTCAGCTACGCGTGCTGCATTGGCCGCCTCCCGAAATGATATGTCACTCCCTACACCCATAGCCATCCGGAGTCTAATCGGCCGATTAAGCCCATCTATAATCTCGCGGACCCTCTCCCGCTCCGTGGGAAGTATCACCACCGCATGACGAGCCGAGTCGATAAATCTCGTCTCATACCGTGTAACTCGTCATAGTGCCCCGATGGAGGCGCTCAAGCCGCCTCCAGTACATCCCTCTGAGTAGCGGGGAGAAACTTCTCCATAAATAGTTCCGCAAACTGGATACCATGATAAAGCCGGGGACCCTGCCGGTCGAGTCAAGCAATAATCTCTCCACCGAGTCTTGGCGGATCCTGCAAGTCTGAAGGTACTGAAGTCAACTCCGTTTGTCTCCACGATCCCCATAGTCTTGAGAATCTCATGGCAACTGAATAAAAAGTCTTGAGGATCCTCTGATGCGGCTCCACCGAATGTAGTGGTAAATAGCTTGGAGAACCGATCAAGCCTCCATAACGAATCAGAAGTCATGGCCGTTCCTATCTCCGGCCTGAGCTATGGTACCTGACTGAGTGGACACAACTTTTTGAGCCACCGGTGCCTGCGGATGGGGAGCTACTGGCTCCGAAGTACGTGCGACAGGAGTCCGGGCCCCTCCTCCAGCCTGAGAAGTGGCTGGTGCAACTGATAATAAACCCGCTCTGGCAATGCTGTCCATGAATCCCGCTATTCTGACCAAAGCATCCCGGAGATCCGGGGTAATTAAAGCCTCTCCTGGGACCTGAGCTGGGCCCACTGGAGCTGCTGGAACCGGAACCTCCTCGTCAATCTCAATATGAGGCTCCACCTCTGGAGTAGCTGCCTGGGGCTGAGCTCTACCCCTACCACGGCCTCTGATACGGCCTTGGCCCCTGCCCCTCACAGGAGCTGCCTGGGGCTCGGGCTGCTGGTCAGCGGATGAAGAAGCGCGTGTCCTTACCATCTGCGAAAGGACAGAATAGAAATTCAATGAGTAATTGAGGAACAAGTCGCACGACAAGAAAGAACAAATGAGAGACTCTTTCCTAACTCAATAGACTCTGGAGGACAAGTACGGACGTCTCCGTACCTACCTCTCAAACTCTACTAAGCTTGTTCGTGAGTGGTGAGACCTATGTAACCTAGAGCTCTGATACCAACTTGTCACGACCCGGATTTTCCCCCAACATCGGGATCGTGATGGCGCCTACTCGTGGTAGCTAGGCAAGCCACTGTATTCATACTATCCTATTTTTAACACAATTTTAATTAAATACATGCGGAATACTTTATCGAAATGGAAATAATAAATCACAAGGTAAAAATCATACTGAAATCCTCTACCCAAGACTTGGAGTCACCAACTCACGAACTACTATGGAATACTACACATAAAAGTCTGAAAGAAATATAACATAATTCTGTTTGTCTCGGAACAAAGAGACTCCAGCTAATAACATAAATAAAGAGAGAGACGCCGGGCCTGCGGACGTCCGCAAGCTACCTCGGTCTCAAATATGATCAACTCCCACGCAATCTATTTACTGCTGCTGCTGCTCCTGATCGTAACCTGGACCTGTGCAAAAACGCACAGAAGTGTAGCATCAGCACAACCGACCCCATGTGTTGGTAAGTGCCTGGCCTATCCCGGCGAAGTAGTGACAAGCCTAGGACCAGACACCCACATAAACTTGTGCAATTCAATATATATATGTGTACCACAAAATAACAAGAAATAATCAAGTAATAACACAATAAGGAATATCTTAAAGAATCTAACAACTAACCACAGTTAATAATTTCACAAAGAAAACAAAGTATAATGTAAACACGAATAATATCACTTCAAAAAATAGCAAGCAATTGCATGGCATCACCCTTCGTGCTTTTACTCTCATCCTCACCAAATAAACAAATAAAGTACACGGCATCACCATTCGTGCTTTTACTCTCATCCTCACCAAACAAACAAATAAAGTACACGGCATCACCCTTCGTGCTTTTACTCTCATCCTCGCATCCATAGTACGGCATGATCCTTCGTACATGGTTCAATAACAGGGCACGGCATGATCCTTCGTGCATAATCAATAAATAAACATGGCACGGCTTTAACCTTCGTGCATAAATAAATAAACATGGCATGGCATCACCCTTCGTGCATTATCACTCTTCCTCACCCAAATAACAATCACAGTTAAGGGCAGAGAAAGAAACAGCAATTCATAAATCGTCCCATCAAGGGCAATCAATAATTATCTTCACAACAAGTCCCAACAAGGGAAAACAATAATATTTCATCTGTAATATATCTCAAAATAATCATTTTTCAACGACTCACGGTCATACTAGACGCCAGTGTATGGATGCTCGTCACCACGACCCATACACCGCACTCGATCACATAACACATAACACATAATCCTATTCCCTCAAGCTAGGATAGAACAAACACTTACCTCGAATGCTTATGAACAATTCACTCCGTGGAAATGTCTTTTCTTTCAATTTGGCTCCAATCCAACCGTATCTATACACAATTGATTTAATAACATCAATTCTTACTCAACAAACTAATTCTTAATACCAAATACCACTTTTACAACATTCTGCCATGAATAGTAAATTTCAACCCCGGGCCCACATGGTCGGAATTCGGGGTTAGGACCAAAATCCGGTTACCCATTCCCCCACGAGTTCATATATATAATTTGTTTCAAAATCGGACCTCAATTCGAGGTCCAATTCCCCAATTTATGAAAAACCCTATTTTCTAACAAAAACAAGAATTTTACCATGAAAATCTTTGATTTCTTATGAAAAACATGTTTAATGATGTTAGGAATTGAAAGAATTAAGTAAAAAGTGACTTACAATCGTTTTGATGAAGAAGAAATCCTTGAAGAATCGCAAATGGGTGTTTTGGTTTTGTAAAATGTGAAGAAATGACTGAAATTCGTGTTTTTCGGGTCTCTGTGTTCGCATTTGCGAACATGGGTTCGCAATTGCGAACCCCGACCAATTTCTGGAGTTTGAAAAATAAGCTAAGGGTGGGAAGTTCGCATTTGCGAACATTTGTTCGCATTTGCGAACAGTTCGCATTTGCGAACTATTGTTCGCATTTGCGAACACATGCTGTATAGGCAGTGTTCGCATTTGCGAACAATGGTTCGCATTTGCGAACATAGGCTGGCACTGGGGACCTTCGCAAATGCGAACAATTGTTCGCATTTGCGAACAAGGCTGGGCCAAAGGGGCTTCGCATTTGCGATGAAGGTTCGCATTTGCGAGCATGTCCCCCTTCGCAATTGCGAGAAAGCTTCGCAATTGCGAAGCCAACAGCTGGGTGAAAAACCAGCAGTTCAAAAATTCAGAGTTTCATCCAACGGCCTATCAAATCTTTACCCGAGCCCCCCGGGCTCCAAACCAAACATGTACACAACCTCAAAAATACATTATGGACTTGTTCGTGCGATCATATCGCCAATATCACTTCGTTTTCATCAAATCAAGCCTCAAATGCATGATTTTCATACCTTTAGTTTTTTCAAAACTTTCAAACTTGGGACTCAAGGTCCAAAACATCTCAAACGACATCCAAATGCCACCAAACTTTACGAAATCACATATATAATATTTAAGACTTGTACCGGGCGTCGGAACCAAAATACGAGCCCGATACCAAGGTCAATTAATTTATTTCCTTTAATAATTGCATCAAAAACAATTTCACATAAAAATTCATAACTTGGGCTCTAGGCCTCAGAATTCGACTCCGGACGCATGTCCAAGTCCCATATTTTCCTACGGACCTCTCGGGACCATCAAATCTCGAGTCCGGATCCGTTTACCAAAAATGTTGACCGAAGTCAACCATATCAATATTAATATCATTTTTATCCAAATTTCTCATAGAATTCATATTTTCTATCATAAAATCTTTCCGGCTACATGCTCGGATCGTGCACGTAAATCGAGGCAACATAGAATGAGGTTTTCAAGGCCTCAGAAGCTCGAAATGATTAATTAAATAAGTGAAGACCCTTTGGGTCGTCACAGATCAATAGATGTTCTTTTTTAAAAATACTATCTCACTTACTACTACTATTTGGAAACTTGAGTCTGCTTTGTTTAGCTAATGGAGAGACCTCACATAGCTTGTGCCAGTTTGTGTCAACTTTATTCTTTAAGTCTTTTAGTTGTTGTAAAGTACTTGTTGGTACATGTCCTAACCTTTGATGCCACAGTTCTGTATCTTCTGTTTTCTTTGTTGAACTCTTAACTGCAAATGCTCCTTCCCTTCTGAGTATGTAGAGTCCACCTTTTTCTCTACCAATCCCTAGTACCTTGCCATTGTAAAGCCCCTGAAACACACAGAAATCAGGGTAGAATGCAGCCAAGCAACATAATTCTTTTGTTATCTAAGATACTAAAAGTAAGTTGAGTTTAAAATCTCGAACATGCAACACATGTGTTATCTTTTGGTCTCCTAGGATGTGAGCATCTCCTAAGTGTGTGATTTTTGACTTATATCTTGTAGGTATCTCCACTCTATAATAGTTTCTTTTCTCAATTTCCTTAAGACTTTCTAATACTTCCTTACAGAAAGCTATGTGATGTGATGCACCTGTATCTATTATCTAATCATACACTTTGCTAATGGACACATTAGACAACAATGATACTATACCTGCCATGTTTGATGAACTTGTTGCAGCAATGGATTCTTCTCCAATAGAGGATTTAGTCAGTAGATTGACTAAATGTTTGTAGTGTTCCTCTGTCATGAAGTTGACTGGCATCTGCTTTTTTATATCTGATTCTCCTTCTACATTTACATTGTTAGCATCAGGTTTGTATCCACCTGATTGCCCTTTCTTTTTGCTTTTAAAATCAGCTGGATAGTCTATGATTTTATAGATATTCTCCTTGAGATGGCCTTTATACCTATAGTGTTCACAGATCATCCCAGGTGTTTTTCCTTTGAACATTTGTCCCCTACCTGCAAACATAGTCAAGGGATCCTTGTTTGTTTCAACTACTCCCAATGCTCTTTGACTTTCCTCTTGTACTGTAGCTGCGTATGCCTGGTTTAAAGTAAGAATTGGCCTTCTCTGAAGAATGTTGCTCCTGATTTGGCTATAGCTCTCATTTAACCCATGAGGAATTGCAATAACCTCTGCCTCACCAAGTGATCGACATATGGTCTTGATTCTTCACAATCACACGAAGGCAAAGGTGCTAATATGTCCAGTTCATCCCACATATCTGTCATCTAGGAAAAATATGAAGTAACTAAATTGGTACCTTGTATAAGTGTCGCAATCTTTGTCAAAAGTTGATAAATTCTGGTCAAATTGTCCTTGTCTAAGTGTCACACCGCTGCCATTCAACCATAATTAACCAACAATAACAATAATTAACCAACAACGGCAATAACAATAAACTAACAACAATAATTAACCAACAACAATGCTAATAACAACCACAACCACAATAACAACGCTAATACCAACAATTATACCAACTACAACTACAACTATACAAATGTTCAATAACAAAATAATATCAACCATACAATCATTATTCAAAACTATTCTCAGCTAAATATTCACAAGTTTAAGACTTTGTTTAGCAGTACACCATTCAATGAGTGTATTATATTGCATCATCTCCATCTTCACTACTAGAGCCTTCATTGTCGGCATGGTTCGAAGGATCACAACGAGAAGGATTAGCATATGGGGAAGGCTCAGGTGACCGGAGAATGGGGAAAGCATCACTAGCAAGAAGATTGACCACCTGACCTTGAAGGAGATTAAATTGTTGGTCCCTCTTTTCTAGCTGAACTTGAAAGGTACCAAATTGTTCATCTCTTTTTTGTTCTCAAGCCTTTTTCTATTCAAACTCTATTGTTAGCTTTGCGATCTTCTTTTCCATAAACGAGACAGTCGACCTATCAATTGCCTAGCCTTGGGCAGAAGTCCCTATATACATTGCAATCCAGCCCTATAGTGCCAAAATGATCTCTCTGGAAAGTTGTATGCTATCCCCCTACTAGGACTATCGGCACCACCCAACCGCTTCCTCTGTGCTTCTTCGTCAGAAAGGGGTGCTCGCTCGCCTTGGTCATTCGGTGACAAGCTCTGAGTGTACTCCTCCACATTAATCTTGTAGTGGCCCTTTATTTAGAGATAGAAAACTATTTACTATATAATATTAATTTGAAGTTATAGTAGTTATAAAACTTACATATGCAGTCTCTGCCTGGTCCTCGAGATATCTACATATATATATATATATATATATATATATATATATATATATATATATATATTATATTAACCAATTGCCTTGGACGAGAAAGAAATTGGTTGATATATTTCAAAATTTTAATTAAAAATTATTTTTATAAATAATATGCAAGTATGACAAGATCTTGGACAAATATTGACCAATTTCCAACCGAAATTGGCCGAATTTTTATATATTTATTACGGGACCACTATTTCTGTTGTGAGAGATATTTTCTTTGACTTTGCGACCAATATACTTATATTTCGACCGATTTTGATTGGCATTATGTGGACGGATTTTGCAAGATTTCAAGTAGTTAGTGTGAATAATGTGGATTCGGTATCCACATTAGTGTAATAGGTACTCAATTACTTTTAATCTCCTCTTGATCTTGATAATGAACTGTTGCTGAATTCATAGAATTTATTGAAAACGTGAAGCAAAACTTTTTTACTACTTCGTTACTTTAAAGCATGTCTTAATTACTCGGTCTGGCTTTGGAGGTCTATAGTAAGTTAACAATTAGCATAAAAAATGTTAATTCATAATAAATCAATCATCATAATACGTTAACCTAAAACAGGCTGTGTGCAGAAGCAGAGGCGGATTTATAGGGGCGCAAGGGTGTTCACCCGAACACCCTTCGCCGAAAAATTACGTTGTATATATAAGGTAAAATTTATTTTTTACCTCTTATATTAAATTTTGAACACCCTTAACTCTATTCAAAAGTGTAGTTTAGTGGTTAAGGATGTTCAAAATTGAAAGAATTACAAGAAAATACACATGACTTCACACCATAACAAAAAATGGCCCATATTTTAAAGTTTTACCCCATCTAGCCCACATTGTACATATTTTGAAAGCACTTGCAAATTCAAAATTTGTGTTCTTATAACCATTGCTTTCAAAAGCTATGAAGTTAATTTTTTGTTCTCACAACCATTGCTTTTTCTCTCTTCTTCTCACATCTTCTACATATGATTCAAGAGACCGTGTATTTCTGCTTATCCTCTTATGTCACCGGCTTGCAATATAAGAAAATTGAAGAGTAGAATTCTATAATTGAAGACCATTCAAAGTTTTGGTTTTGATTTTTTTTTTTATTTTGGAATTTGTTAGTTGTTTGGATTGGTTGTTGTTCCAGTTGATTGAAAATATCAAAGGAGTTCAAAATTTAAATTTGAAGTGATTTGGAGTAGATTTGGACAAGATTTAAGTTAAATTTCAGAAAAAACGGAAGGAAGAAGATGAAGTCAGTTTTTTGTATAATTATGTATAATCTTGTATAATAGTGTATATGAGTGTATAAACACATATTATACACTTTTATACACCTTTATACAAACGTCTGTAGACGAACTTCTTTCACGATTTTCAGTTGTAATTTTGTTCAAAACCAGTCCAGATCTCCATTAAATGACTTCAAATTTTATATACAACATCCTTATACTATTTCTAACAAGTCTAAATGACACCCACTCCAAATTTCTCTCAAATTAAATTCGGAATTTAAACCCACATATTTAAGCTTGTTAAAAATCTAATTTTCACCACACCCCAATGAATTTGGTTTGTAAAATTAATATTTGAGTCACAATTACTATTCGAAAATTAATTTAAAAGTTTGAGGTATATTTTTTAAAAGTTAAATAGTGATTCTGAGAACCCATTAGAGTTGGATGTTGAATCTTAGCATATTATTTTTAAGTTAGTTGGTTGTAAATTAAAATATGAAAGTATGTAGCTAAGTTGTTCTAATGTGAAATTTTCCCTAAAAACTACTGGTTGTATAAAAAGGGAGCAATAACAGTAGTTGATTGTGTGAAATAAGTTGTTTTTTCGAAAATTAGCCTATTATTTTTGGGCTATAGATTTGCAATGTGATATCTAGGCTATTATGTTGCAAGCTAGGTGTGTGAATTGTACTTATGTGAAAATTATCCCTTCAAAATTTACAGAAGGTCATGAGTTCAATTCCCACTAGCTACAAATTTTTTTTTTAAACACCCTTTATGAAGATTCTGGCTCCGCCAGCAGAAGGTATGATGATCATAAATGAGGAACCGACTTGCTTGATCTGTTAGTCCTCCAGATCTGTTGTGCTAAGTTTTAGGTATTTCTGCTTAGTTTGCTGTACGTTTAGGATATGACAAAAATTTAGCAAAACCAGTTGCATATTGTTGCTATTGTTCTCCAGGTTATGGGGCTTTTGGTTTTAGATAAAGTAGAATGACATCAAGAGTTTAAACAATGAACACGTGATAATTATGAATAAGTACAAACATACTAGCCACGGAAGAAAGAGCTAATAAGAAGTCTGCGATCGAAACTATTTACATTTAATAATTGCAAAAAAAAAAAAAAATTATATATATATATATATATAATGTAATTTTCCCGAAAATATAAACCTAGTTGAGAAGGAGTGGCATTGCTTCCACAAAGGGCCTAAATCTCGATCAAAAGAATCGTAGGCCCACTAACGGCCCAACTTTTAAACAAATTCCAAAGTACGTGGGAAAAAACTTGGGGCAAATTCCAAAAACGGGCTTCTTACGCTTTTAGTGTCAAAATAGCACGGGTTAGCCAGTTTTCGGATTGGTAATTGAAAAATAACCAACGTTTGCAAAGTCATTAAAAATAGCCATTATTTTGCTGTAACACAGAAAGTTTCAGTATAATATACTGGAGATTGGTGCACTTGTATATGAACTTACAGAATATTATGCTGGAACTCCATCACACGAAAAGTTCCAGCATAATATACTGGAGATTGGAGCACCTATATATAAACTTCCGGCATATTATGCTGGAACACCAGTATATTATGCTGGAAGTTCGCATGTAAAAAATTTGAACTTCAATATTATGTTGGAGTACTTTTCGGATTTTGAACAGTGTTTTTGTTCGGATTTATCTTTACATGTAAAGTGGTTATATTTCGATTACTTTTGAACTATGGCTATTTTTTAATTACCACTTATAAATCTGACTATTTTTGAATTTCACGCACTTTTAGCCCTCGTCATAACTATTTACATTTGGTAACAAAATAATGTATAAATTTATATAATTTTTTTATATTATATATATATATATATATATATATATATATATATATATATATATATATATATATTAAGAAAGCGGTTATGCAATGTCATTTTTGCAAAAACTTACGTAACAAAAACCAACTTTTTGAAGATAAAAAGTAAGAAAGAAATTCATTTATTTTATTAGGAATTTGAAGACGAAAGAAGAAAATTAGACAAAAGGAATAAATGTTCAAGAAAGGATGTATTATCTTTTTTGCTAGAAAAAAAAAAAGCTTCTATAATATTGTTATTATTTGGGAGATAGCTGCAATTTTCGAAAAATAAACAACAAAAGTTAGTTTATCTTAATAATTCAAGACTTAATCCATTTAGTCAACCTCAAAGCAAAAAAATTAATTTAACTTTCAAAGGTGAATATTAAAGTATATATTGCCTAATCCGCTATTGGAAAAATTACAAGTTAAGATATTATCTCACGAATGTTAACTGCATAAATGAGATTTCAAGGGTCTTATTATAAGCCCTTCGATTTTAATTTACCAAATTGAATAGAAATTATCAGTATCTTTCTTCTTAGTTCTTTTTTATTATCACTTTAAATTCAGTGCTCGAATTGTGAAGGGAACAATTTTATTGTATCCCATTTATAGTCTTATACATTCATAAATATGTAAGAACTAAGTTCTAAATCAAGTTTGCCTATCCAACTTATATAAAGCTTCTTCCAATGGCCGTCCGGATTCACTATTTATTTCTTATAGCCCGTATATATAAATGATATAGTGACTACGCGCGCGCGCGCATATATATATATATATATATATATATATATATATATATATATATATATATATATATATTTATATATATATATATATATATATATATATATATATATATATTGAGTGGAGCGGCCTATTTAGGTCAAAACAGCACGATTTAGTTAGTTTTTAGACAGATCATTAAAAAATAGCCAGCATTTATCAAGTCAATGAAAAATAAAAAATAGCCGTTATTTTGCTGCAAAAGAGACCTGTCCGTCATAATATACTGGAGTTCGATGCATCTGTGTATGAATTTCCAACATATTATACTGGAACTCCAAAACATGAAAAGTTCCAGCATAATATACAGGAGATTCGAGTACTTGTATATGAACTTATAGCATATTATACTGGACCGATATACTTTCTGAAACTCCTGTATATTATGCTGAAGTTCTAGTGTACTTATGCTGGAACTCCACCATATTATGCTGGAGTTCCAGCATATATTCTGAAATATTTTTCAGCTTTTGAATAGTATTTTCGCTCAGATTTATCTTTACATGAAAATGGCTAAATTTTGATTACTTTTGAATTAACTGGGCTATTTTTCAACCACATATAAATCTGGCTATTTTTAAATTTCTCCCCCTATTTAGGTTAATTTTTTTTTTTTTTTAAAAAAAATCAAGTTTTGAATGACTTTTCGGTTAGATAGTTCACCTAAACGATTGCATGAGAATTCGTCTCTTATTGTTATGACTTATGCCTACTCTTGTAGCACAAAATCCTCAACTATCTATCAATATTATTTAAGCGTGTCAAATTCATTTCACTTTCTTTTTGCCTTGTTTTACGTCATCATGCACTAACAACAACAACAACAACAACTACCCAGTATAGTCCCACAAGGTGAGATCTGGGGAGAAGAAGGGTAGAGAGACTGTTTCCAATCGACCCTCGGCTTAGAGAAGGAAAGGGAAAGCAACAACAAAAACAAAAACAAAAGAGAATTAGTAATTCCGGCAGAAATCGCATAAATAGTTATCTAAACATAAGAATTATACATAAAATGACATGCAATAATATCAAACAGTAGCTACCATAAATAACTACCATAAGGGGGACACAATCCAATGCACGAATCATGTATGAGTCGCCCTGACAAGTCTCACCCAACCCCGGGTTGGAGTACAAAAAATTCTATGAGCCTTTATCCTATAACCCTGATACTAGACCTCCAAATTTTTCTATCAAGGGCCATGTCATCATGCACTAAGTTCCTACGAAATTAAGGCACTATGAAGGTGGATAGGCAGTTGAGCAAGTATTTAATTACAAAATGATTTAGGTGAAAGGGCCTGTAGAGTTCAAAATTTAAAGTTTATGAGTTTTTACGACGATCTCGAGTTAATATAAAAAAAATGAATAACTTAATTTATAGGTTTAGGGTTAAGATTAATTTATAGTAGTAGAGACTGGAAGGCACTATAATTACTTACTGGAGTATTCTTCAGTATTTTTTTTTCTTGTTATGATAAGAATTGTTGTTGTAATTGGCTTGACTCCTATATTTTATGCGATTTATGTTGGCTTGAATCTTGTTATGATATTAGTTGTTGTTGTAATTGGCTTGACTCATTTGGTGTAATTCTTGTTGTCAAATTATACAGTTTTATATGATTTAAAAGCTTAAAACTGTTAGAGATTAATTACAGTAATTTGAAAATTTATAATTAAGCTTTTAATAACACATAATTACCTTTAGAAATAGTGTGTGTTGTAAGAATAATAAGAGTCTAAGATCCCTAAAAAGTTGTAATCTTGAAAAAAAAAAAAAATACTCCAGCATGTTTGAGCACGTGCTATATATTCCAAACATGAAATGTTCGCTTCTTTTCTTGCAGGATCCATTATTCTTGAACAATATGTCACATAATGTCATATCTTATTTTACAACATATTATCTCGTGAAAAATCAGAAATATCATTTTGTGTTGCCTCTCTTAATACCAGAGGTGAAGGTATATATACCGAAGGATGGTCAGTCGAATACACTTCTTAGAAAAATTATATATATTATGACATTTTATATATGTATATTAATTTTTGAATACTCTTAACCTAATTTCTTACTTCGTCACTGCATAATACACCTATATATTAACGTGATACAAATAGTCACAAACAAATTAGAGCGGCAATACATTTTGTTGATTCAAATGATATAAATTATAATGCTAAAGAAAGATAATGGAAAAAGAAAACAGACATACAGAAATGAACAACATATGGAGATATATATTCTACAGTTTATCACATTGTGTTGGTACAAATGATAAAGTCTCCTTATTAAGATCATGAATCACAAGCATATTTTGTTGCTGAACATTTCCAAAAATGGACATTCCACTTGAACCTCCCATTGCCAAACAAGCAACTCCCATACTTGAATCAGCAATCATGTAATTGTCAGCAGGTAAATCCAAGTCTGCACCTTCAAAATGGAAAACCAATTTTGGAACCTCTATATTGTTTGTGTTTGAAGGCAAAGTAAAGCATAAATCTAGTCCTGTTGAGCTGGACTCATCCACTGGAAGGTTTATCTGCAGTTAATTTCACATATAGCAACGTTATATATTATAAAAGTAAAGTCACATAACTATTTTTGTCATATTAAAATTTTAAAATAGCATTCAAAAATAGCTCAGTTTCAAAAGTAATCGAAATTTAGCCACTTTTTATATAAAGATAAATCTAAGAGAAAACACTATTCAAAACTCCCAAAAATACACAAGTATATTATCCTGGAGTTCCATCATAATTATACTTGAACTCCAACATATTATACTGGAGTTCCAGGATAAGTATGTTGGAACTCCAGCATAATATCATGGAGTTCCAGGATAAGTATGCTGGAACTCCAACGTAATATAATGCAATTCCAGCATAAATTCAGCATAATATACTGCAGTTCCAGCAACTATACCGGTCCAACATAATATATTGGAGTTTGGAGCACCGGTGCTCCACTCTCCAGCATATTATACAGGAGCCAGAAAACTATACCGGTCTCTATTGCAGCAAAATAGTGGCTATTTTTCATTGACTTAGTAAACGCTGATTATTTTTAAATTACCAGTCCAAAAACTGATTATACCGTGCTATTTTGACGGAGCTTGGACCCCGTCTGTCCCCTTGTACTATTATAATGAGTAAAATTTAGTGTTTATACGCAAAATTAACCAATTTACCTGTGAAGAGAACTCTTTCTTGAGAAGTTTAAATGCACTTTCTTCTAAGTATGTTATGGTTGTCCCAGAGTCTATTATTACTCCTCCACTGCCATCTTGGTTGAGTGAAAATGTGGATTCCTTGATAGGTAATCGAGTATCTCCAACTGATATTCCTTCTAAGGAAAGATAATAAAAAGATGGTTGTGAAGGATTTTTCATTAATGGGGTTGTGATAATATTGGAATAATCCTCATTTGTTATGGTTCCCATAAGTAATGTGCTGCTAATTTTGCTATTAGCATCATCATTAATTGACGTTAAACAATAGGAAAATTTAGGCATTTGGAGTTGAGAAACAAGTGATAATGGACCTCTCCCTAGTCCAACTAAACCTGCACCTTGACTAAATCCACTGCCTTGATTGTCATTTCCACATCCAAATGCAATATTTTGGATGGAATTTTTGCCAAAAGTGAATGTTTCACTAGCTAAAAATCCTTCACTTGATGAATAATCACCATATGTGTACATATATTCACAAATACTATCCCCACAAGATGACATTGGCAATGCTTCACAAAGTTTGTTAGAACATGAAATCTTGGAAAAAGTGGATGATTTTGATGGATCAAAAATAGGTGTGGATTGATCAAAACACTCTTTACAAGGCTTACATTGAGTCCAAATTAGATCACTTCCTGTATCCATTATAGCATTATAGGTTTCACTTGGATTGCCAATGGATATTTGCATGAGAAACTCACCATTTCCTGCATGGATTGTAGACTTTACAATGTCTGAGTCATCTTTGGTTGTTGTTGCTACCAAATTATTAGCCATTAGATTTAGCCTTTGAAGTCTTGATTTCCCTCGTGCCATCGCGCGTTGTAAACGCTCGAATTTGGTAAAATTCCCACCTGAATCAACATGTTTTAGACTCACCTTGAATCCCTTATGGTTGTTGATCAGAGCATGCCTTGATGTTGAATTCACTGACAGAAAATTAACAAACAAGACTGATATAGAAAGAAATATGATAGAATTGGCAAAGTTTGATGAAGCCATGTTGCTTCTGCTCGTACTAGGGCTGCGTACGCCTCGTACTTCTCCCTTTAACACCGACGACAGATAGGAACTGAACTGTCTCACGACGTTCTAAGCCCAATGAAGATTAAATAAGATGGAACATTTCAATGAATATATATATATATATAAATATATATATGTACACCTAGGAAATTGATGGAGAAAGGTCTGAAGGAATAAAAGAATGTATCAAACACTTAAAAAGAGGAATCAAAAGAGAGCATTGTAAAAAGAGAGGTGATAGAAAAGGAGAGAAAGTTGGAATTCAAGTTAGACAGTACTAAACTTGAGCCATTTCAACATCCGGGGAAAGTGAAATATCGACTTAATATCACACCAATGGATGGTTGTTGAGGATAGACAAGAAAATGGGATGAAGTGTCAGATATTCATTTCTATTTTAATAATTTGAAGAATTCACCTAAATAGTTGTTCAAAATATCCGTTTAAAGTAAAAATAAATGATTGATGTATAATTCATGTATAATATATTACGCATAATCAATCTATAATTTGTGTATCCTAACTAGAAAAAATAAACAGTGAATCCATACCGTTATTAGGTAATAAGATTGCTATTAATTTTTTGTGGACAAATTTGTGATACAAAAAAGAGTCTCATACAATTAATGTCAGTTCTGATGGTAAACAACATCCACTTCCAATTGAGAGGTTGTGAGTTCAAGTCTATCCAAGAGCAAGGTGGGGAAGTTCTTGGAGGGAAGGATGACGATAGTCTATTTGGAAACAGCCTCTCTACCCCAATATAGGAGTAAGGTCTACGTACACATTACCCTCCTCGATCCTGCTAAATAAAATTATACTAAGTTATTGTTGTTATTGTTGTGAGACACACAATAAAACTTCTTTAAATATTGAATCCTACCCCATTTAAAACTTCCTTCAAAGGGAAGGTTAAATAACTTTTAAGAATTATTAGTACGTAATAAATAAGAGAACTCTATTATGATAAAACAGAACTACATTGCCGGCTAATCATAACCTTGTCCATATAAAATTAAAAGCAATCTTATTACCTAATAGTGGTATGGATCCACTGTTTACTTTTTCTAGTTGGGATACATAGATTATAGATTGATTATGCACAACATATTATACATGAATTATGAGAAGTTTTATTGTATGTCTCACACAATTGACATTAGTTATGTGACGCTTTTTTTAGTATTACAAATTTGTGAATCTCAATCTTTTACTTATGGGTCCACAAAAATCCGGGTCCATAAAATTATGAGACAAAAAAATTGTCTCATACAACTAGTGTCAGATACATGAGACACAAAATAAAATTTTATCAAGACTTAGGGTCACATTAGTAAGTGAGAGAAATATAAATAGGGTACGACCTAAGTAGATTATTTAGGATTTATTAGGTAAGAATAAATTTTTCTCATTAATAGCAAATGTACAATTTAAATTTTATGTAGTGAACATAAAATTTCTTTATAATAAATGGGTGGACAGGAAAAATAAATGCTAGCTAGTGTTTGTTACTAACTTTTGAGTTACCAATTTAGGTGGCACATCTTAATTCTTGACCATTGGCCTGATTGGCTTGAGTTAGTAATGAATATAACATCAGACCATTTAACCTACCACCTTGAAAATAAAAGGGTCCGAATGATAAGAATGAATACCAAAAGACGAATAATACATAGTTTTTTCTTCTCGTCAAATGATGAGATGATCTTCTTGAAAGAAAGTTAGAGCAAGTTGGTGGACTAACTCTATTATCAATGATAATAAATCTTAAGAAAAGTGGGCTTGGAGTTCTTGGGGGGGGGGGGGGATGTGTTGTTTACTTGTTTTGTCCTCCAAGTCTTGTTTGATTGAAGATAAAAAGTAATGCCTACATATTGAGTAGGTATGATTATTGAGCATAAGTACAAATAGCATTGTATTCTTTACTATGATACAAAATTATTTTATATCAAAAGGGAGAAGGTAAAAACTTACTCTTATGGAGATTTCTCGAGGGATCGTAAAAAATTGAGATTAACTTTATTCTATACGGAAAAGGGCCAGAATTGCCCCTGAACTATAGTTTCAGGGTTAAAAATACCCTCCGTTCACCTTTTGGGCCATTAGTATCCCTAATGTTTTTTTTCTGGCCCACAACTACCCCTCAAACTAACGGTGAGTAACTTAAAAAAATAAATCTTAAATAATAATTATGTGGCAATTTGTGATTGGCTGATTTTAAATTAAAAGACCCATGTCATTACTCTATTTTTTTAACATGACCCGCCCCAAATAGCCCACCCGCCCGACCCACTAAGAAATACCCTAAATAAAATACACATTTCACCCAATTTATTAGCCATGTTCTGCCATCTTCTTCTCTCCTCTTTGCAGACGAAAATTTCCCATCTCCCACCTCTCAAATTGAATTCTCAAATTCAACAAAATCAAGTCCAATGTCGGAATCTTGTACTTATTCTCGTGAATCAGGTCAGTCAAGAACTTGTTTTTGCGGATTAATTGCTAACCAATTTACTGCTACGACACCTATGAATGGTGGTCGTAGATTCTTGAAATGTCCTCGTCCTGAAGACATTGCTTGTCGTTAATGGGAATGGCGCGATGAAGAACTTCCGGCCCATGTGTCAATGTTTATCCACACTCAAAAGATTTCATTGAATGCCATTCGTAAAGAAAGGAACAATTTGAAGAAGACCCTGGATGAATTGCTAGGTAGTAATGCTTCAGATTTGAAGAAAGTGTCTTGCTTGGAGAAGAAAGTGTCAAACTTGGATTCAAATTTGAAACGATGGAAAAAAATTTTGTTGTTGTCTTGGGCGTTTTTTATCTGTTTTATAGCCGCGAAGAACATGTGTTGAAGTTGTAGCTGCATTTTTCTTTTGCTGTATTATGTTTCTTTTGGTTGCAATGAAGAAAGTGTTGATGTTGAAGTTGCAATGTACCCAACTGGGCCTAGTTTGTTGTTTGTCAATGAACAAATATGCAGTTTTTGTAGTAATTCTTGTTGTGTTAAACCTTCTCTCTTCTTGAATTTGGCTATTGTTTTCTAGTGTATTTCCAATGAACATAGCTGATTTCTGCATAAATTTCTATGAACTGAGCTCCTGTTTCCAGCGCAAGACTGTGTATTTATCGGCACTATAACGTTGAGTTTGTTGTCCCAGAGGGCAGAGTTCATGGTGGTGGGACTCTTAAGAGTGTTCTGTTAAGTACATAGGTTCTGTTAAGAACATAGGTTCTGTTAAGAACATTGGTTCTGTTAAGAACATTGGCCTGCTATGAAGACACTTCATAAAGAGATTGTATCATCAAAAAGAGATTGTACTTGCTAATGCTCGAATCCAAACATAAACATAAATATCCAAACAACATGCTGTTACATGGTTTAAGTTTGGGGTGAATCAACACAACACCATTCATAACTGATTCACCACAGAATAACAAAAAAAAAGTTTAAGTTTGAATCAGTCATTACAAAACATTCAATGATCTAAATGAAATAGATGCTACTTAGAGGCAGTTTTAGCCCTCTTAGCCTTTAGCTTGCCAACTCTTGCTTCCTTTTCAGCTATCAATTGGTTAGAAGTCACAGCTGCTTTCCCTTTCCAAGTAACCTTTTTGGGTGAATATGGCAGATTAGTAGGCAAATTTATACCACTTTCATCTCCCTTGAAACTATTCTTCCTGATACCGGTAGGTTTTTGGTGAAACTTTCTTTGTTGAAGCATAGTCCAAGCTTCAGATATCACCATTGGCCTCAAATCTGGATCTTCATCATCATTTGCATCTCTAGTAATATCATCAAAATCATCTTCATCTACTGGCATGTTAGAAGGTGCAGCAGATTTCTTCATCTCCATCTCTTGTTGAGCAGATTTCTTTAGTTGACTGGGTAGTTGAGTTGGTGGTTCACAAGTTGGTGGTTTACTCAAAGGAACATTGTATCCAGGAGTAGGCATAAAGGCAAAATCTGAATTTTGACTGTCTTGAGGTGCTGTCAGGGGCACATCTTCCACTGTTTGAGAACATTCTCCTTGCAACAAATGCTTGTGCTTACCATGAACCTACAAGACATAAAACATGTAAGGTTCAAACAGTAATGTTCAAACAGTAAGGTGCAAACAGTAAGGTTCAATTGTAGCAATTGTTTACAGTAAGGTGGTTATAAACGTATATTAGATCACTGAAACATGCAAAGTGAGATGAAGCTATCTTTTGAAATTTAGGTTCAAAGTACAATATGTTAAGTAAGAGAGTGCCATTTTAAAATTGTTTAATTCAAAGTTAAAAGGGTCAAAGATAGTTTTGAAAGAGAGGCACAAGTTACGTCATTGCAGTTTTAGAAAGAAATAAGATATTACTTGCACCCCCACTGTCATCATAATTAAAAATCTTAAAAAGGTAACGAGGTACAAACAAATAGTGATTACTACTGATTATTGACAAAAAGAACACCAAGGATAATATTAGTAGAACATTCCTTATGCAACAGAACAAAAAGCAAGATAATTGAACACCACCTATATCAGCATATCTAGCCTAAGGTTGTAGTTTTCTTAGTTTTAACAGACAAAAGCTAGTTTGCCACTTATGCCCCCAATAGGACATACCAACTTCAAGTAAACAGAAAAGATAGCACCAACATAGATTTTACTGCTACTCCACCCTTAGACACAGAACCAGTAGCAATCGACTGAAGCTTTAAACATGCAATTGACTGCAATCTCATGAAGACACGGAACCAGTAGCAATCGACTGAAGCTATAAACATGCAAATATCAGTAGCAATTTTAGTAACAATGAGAACCAGTTACTACAATATTTTCTTATAAAAACTCATTTCACTAAGGTTTAAAAGATTACCAATGGACAAGTTCTGATGTTGTGACCAGGTTCACTGCAGTACCCACATGAAATAAGAAGTCATTTCCTTGAAGCAGACCATAACCCTTCTCTCTTCCTAGCCTCATCCTTTTCTCTTGTTCTCTTGACCTTTGGTCTACCAACCGTTTTATGCACATCTAGTGGATCCATAGCATGTTGTGGCTCAACTTTCCAGAATTTATCACCTCTAACAGGTTGTATCTTATGCATATACACCATCATGTAAGCTTCTTTAGAATACCACCAATGCACCTCACTCAAAGGATCAAGCTTTATATGGAGTAAAGCTTTAATGGCATGAGGGCATAGTATTCCAGTTAAGTCCCATGCCCTACATGTACATCTCTTCGATTCTAGGTTCACTACATGCTTGTCTGGACCTTCAATCACTTCATATCCAAAGTCTCCATTAAAGTCAACTTCACATTCTGCAGCTATAGCTCTATAATCACTATATAGTTCCATGGCATATGGGCTAATTTCTCCTTTCCAGTTTCTGCACTCTTCTTCACGATTTTTCAACAAGTTCATCACCTTCCAGTTAAGAAGTTCAAATAAAAATAACAATTAAGAAGGGGAAAAACTGTTAAGAATGGGAAAAACTGTTAAAATAGTTTACCTTAACTCTAATCTCTTCCAACATCTTCATTATAGGTTTTTGTCTTGCTTCTAAAATCCATTTGTTGAAAGATTCTGTAAAGTTATTGTCCACCATGTTGTTCTTGCAAATGGTGTCAAAGTATGCTCTACACCAATTTTGTGGTGGATATCCTACTAAGGTCTTAGCGGCTTCTTCAGTCACATCACCCATAGACTTCAAATGATCTGAAAATTCCTCTTGATATGTGCTCCAAGCACACCACCACAACAACTTCTTTAACTCCATACCCCTCCACTTCTTGCTCCAATTAGCTTCTATGTGCCTAACACACCATCTGTGATTTGCACTGGGAAGCACAGTAGAAACAGCATCAAGTAGACCCTACAAAGCACCAAGGAAAGAAAGCAGTTAAACATATAGTAAAACTACTACAAAGAAACATGTTGATAAAAAATAATTAGATATTACCTTTTGCATATCGGACATAAATGTCACTCCTTCACCCTCTTGCAAATCCAAGGAACTTCTTAGAAACTCTAGAAACCACTTCCAAGTCCTACCAGTTTCTTTATCAACCACTGCCCAAGCTAGGGGATAAAAGTGTTTCACTGAATCTTGTGCCATAGCAACAAGTAATATTCCCTTACACTTTCCTTTTAGAAAAGTACCATCCAGACCTATTAAAGGTCTCAATCCTCCTTTCCAACCATTTTTCAAAGCATGGAAGCAAATATACATTCTTAGAAATTTCCTTTTTCCTTGTTCCAAAGCATCTTTGGATATGTTTATCACCACATCAGATCCAGGATTGCTATCCCTCAACTCTTGAGCATAAGCCTCTAATCTGTTATAATCATCAATGTAGCTACCTTCTAATTTCTCTAACACAAGTCTTTTAACCCTCTTCATTGTGGAATAACTAACATTAAGTTTGAATTGATCCTCCAGATCCAGTCTCATGTCTTTCACTCTGTACTTTGGATTATTTTGAACCTTGTTCTTGAAATAGTGTGCTAAAGTATTAGCAGTAGCTCTACTATTTTTATAAGTTGTCTCACAATTATGTTCCAAGTTTAAGGTCTTGATTTTAAATCCCTGATCTTTTTGATCCAAAGATATATGGCACACAAAAGGACATCCTATGTCACATTTATATCTCACCCTAGTAGTGTCACTCTTCTTCACTTTAAGGCCCTTGCTAGTAGAAACTGCATATAATCCCACAACTTTTTTAGCATCAGCCAAGCTTTTAAAACTCATTCCCTTTTCTAGTTCTTTGTATTTTTCTAGTTTTCCAGTGACTTCTTTAGTCATTTCCTTTCTGAAAAGTTCCAATTGCTCACTATCATAGTCACTAGAATCAGTTTCACTAGCACCCTCTTCTTCAGATGAGTCACAATCAGTACCAACCTCTAATGTGTCAATATTTTGTTCATTATACTGAATAATGTTAGGAACTATTACTTGTTCTTCACCTTCATGTACAGCAAATATCTGAACCACATTGAACTTGGCAGATAATACGGATATTAATTTTCTAATGCCCTCATCACCCTCAACCACATAGTATCTACCTGAAGACCCTGTGACTAAAATCTGTTTCACCTCCCTTAACTTAAGGACTTCGGTGTATTCAACACAAATATCAATATAAGACAGCATATCCACATCATATCCTTGCAACACATGATTCAAGTTTTTAATGTAAATCACATGAGGCTTCAAGACCCATCTGCCCCCATAATTAAAGACCAAGTCTACCTTCTCAAGCATTCTACAAAATAAGACATATACAAACCATACAAAAATAAGATAAATGGACCCATCGGACATATAAAAACAGAAAAATAAAAGGAATAAATACATAAAATTTCAAATTGGGACCACATAAGAATAAAGAAATCAGAGACCAACCCTTAAACCATAAATTTCGGACAGCAAAAAACAAATCGGGACCACATGTAATGTGAAATTGACTAAACAAAGGCATCAAAGCATGGAAGAAACAAGTGAATATTCCTAAAACTTCAGAAGCAACAAAAGTTGACAGATTCAAGAAAATCCTAAACATATTTTATTCACAAAAGCAGTAGAATCTTACTTGAATGAGAGAAAATCTTGTATTTTCACTTCACTGCTTCAACTTTAACGAAATTTTTACGCTTCAATCTCTATAAACATCTTGTATTTTCACTTCACTACTTCACTGCTTCAACTTCCCGTAAACATGAGAGAGGGCTGAAGGAGAGTAAATGTTAGAGAAGAAGGTGGGAGATGGGAATTTTTGATCTGTAAAGAGGAGACAAGAAGATGGCAGAACGATGGCTAACAAATTGGGTGAAATGCGTATGTATTTCTTAGTGGGTCGGGCGGGTGGGCTATTTGGGGCGGGTCATGTTAAAAAAAATAGAGTAATGACATGGGTCTTTTAATTTAAAATCAGCCAATCACAAATTGCCACATAATTATTATTTAAGATTTATTTTTTTAAGTTACTCACCGTTAGTTTGAGGGGTAGTTGTGGGCCAGAAAAAAAATATTAGGGATACTAATGGCCCAAAAGGTGAACGGAGGGTATTTTTAACCCTGAAACTATAGTTCAGGGGCAATTCTGGCCCTTTTCCGTATTCTATATTTGGTTTGAGTGTTAATTCATTGGGGGATAACTTTTACATCAAATTGATAAAATTAGTTATCTGATATAGAAGATGGGATAACTAATTTCATGGTATATCCCGCCCTATGGGATATCTCATCATTTTACCAAACAACCCCTAAGGCTATTAGTGGAAAACACTTGGAAATACTTTCTTTTTTTCGTTTGTGATAAAACAGTAAGATTTTACATTTGGCTCGAAAATTTTGTTTCATAGTGAAAATATTTTCTATCTTTTGCATTTATTATCCTAAAACCGACGAATTAAGCAAATAGGAAATTTGCGTCTTTTCTCTTACGAAACCCATGCGTTATGGTACATCTTATTCTTGTGGTCCATCCCTTCCCCAGACGGCCAGACCCTACGCATAATGGGAGCTTAGTGCACTGGACTACCTTTTTTTTTTAAGCCTATCGATCTATTAAGGTTGAAGGTACTTTGTTTTATTTCAATTTGTATAATTTCTTTTAGGCCTAATAGTTAATTACAACTTACAAGTAAAAAGTTTCAGCTTTGGTTAGAAAAATATAGATGGCTATTGCAAAAGCTGAAAGGACAATCTTAATATTTCTTTTCAATATGTGTAATTTATTGACTTACTGCAGTAATTATCTGATGCCGTGCGAATGGATATGGTTTGCTCATTATGCTACTGTTAACAACAACAACAACCCAGTATAATCCCACTTAGTGGGGTCTGGGGAGGGTAGTGTGTACGCAGACCTTACCCCTACCCTGGGGTAGAGAGGCTGTTTCCAAAATTATGCTACTGTTAACTGAATAGAAAATTGCAATACTCCAATGCTAGAAATGCAATGACTGCTTCGAAAGTGTATTAAACAGTTTACCCATTTACTTGGGGTAAAACATTAATATTAGGGAATTTACACTTTAGTAAACTACTATATAACATTGATAAAAGTCGCATTTTATTCAACTAATATAGATAAATAACTCCTATTGACATGTCAATTGTAATGTCTCAACAGAGTTGAAGTGTTTTTTTAATTAAAAAATAGTACTGTATATTGCAAAGTGAAAAATAAAATACTAAAGAATTAAAAGAACACATAAACGGGGCAAGGCGGGGCAAGGCAAAATCTTGAGATTAATGCTATAAAAGGACACGGGAGGGCGGGTTAAATGTTAGCGGGTCAAGACTTGTCCTGCCCGGCCCTATCCCGCCACCCTATTTGACATCCCTACTAGGTAACTCTCAAATAGGGGTGTGCATTCGATTTATCGATTCGATTTTGACTTCTTATCGATAATTACTTATCGATTATCGATTTGTACATATGCTTATCGTTATCGTTTCAATAAGGTTTCAATTTTTTCGATTTCGATTTATTAATTTTTGGGACTTATAGATTACACCAATAAGAAAATTTTTGCGGGATTCCACGGAAAGTATATCGCTATAAACACGCCTAACTAATATGGACAAAAAGAAGCTAAAATAAGACGAACACTATTTATAACATAAAAATTGTGTCAGAAGACATATACAATGAAACTAAAGTAAGGGATCAAATATATGTCACCAACACTCCAACGGTATTAAAAAAAATATACACCATCGCTGCTAATTCTATTTTTTATTAATTTAAACTTTATTCCCTTCAGCTTTAAATATGATCATTCCTTAAATGTGGTAGATAAAATAATTAAGGTTGTGCATTCGATTTATCGATTCGATTTTGACCCTTATCGATAATTACTTATCGATTTGTACAACTGCTTATCGTTATCGTTTCAATAAGGTTTCGATTTTTTCGATTTCATTTATCGATGAACCGATAACAAATAATCGATTCGATTTATCGATAAACCGATTCGAATGCACACCCCTACTCTCAAAGCATGAAAGCTAATCATGTGTTTCTTTCTTTACTTGTTTGCGTTTTGCTTTGCCAAGTCAAGATACATGAAGCAATTGGCCCCTGTGACTGTGAACGGAGTGAATAATCAGATGAAATCAAGAAACAATTGAACTAGCAGTTCGAACAAAAAGTTATAAGAACAATAGTCATATGGGCTCACAAAGACTGACTACAAAGTAAAAGAAGAGATATATGATATCGAAGTAGTTCCGGTGATGCCATAAACAAAAAGTTCAACATAGACGCACCAGATAAAGGGAGAGAGCAACTCTGACTAGGAAACTCCGATACGAGGCAGCAAACCACAACATCTTGCGATGACCACATCAAACCAATCTCCATAAGATCAAAGTTTAGCTTTTTCTCTTTTGCCAATCTACTATCTTGTACCGAAGGGAGTAAATATTCCTTAGCAGTTCAAAAAATACATATTGGACTAACTTCAGAAGTCATGACAAAACTTTCACCAATCGGTCATGGCTCCGTTTGTCCCCTCTAGGTTTACAAAATACAGTGAGTAACAGCATTAGCCATGAACTGCAGATATAGAAATTCTTGGAAGTCGAGCTTAGCAGATGTAGAAACCAGCGATGAAGACTTTGGGTTGAGCCATGGAAATATCATTCTGGTCAAGTGAACTTCTGAAATTTAGCAAAATCCTGGTTCTATAACTCTGCATGAAAGGCACACAATGTTGAATATCTTTATTCATAACACGTGAGCAAGAATATCTCTTTAGATTGTGCTTATAGACCAATGGGCTTAGATTTATTTTTGCTCAATAGTTTCATCAGATTTTCTTCCTCTTCAAGTTTTTTCCTTAGAGCGGCCTCCTCCTTCTGTCTTTGAATGAGCTCTAACTCCCGAAGTCGTTCTTCCTCTTTTCGCTGCTGCTCCAGAGCCTCTCTCCGTTGAGCCTCTTGTACCCTCCTTCGGTTCTCCTCAAGCATTTTGTCCAGCTCCTCTCTTTCTTTTCGTGCTTTTTCCTGTTTAATCCAGTGTTATGTTAGAAACAATGCTATTGAAAGGTCCAAAGATCTGTATATTCAGATAAAGAGCATGAAAGTTCAATCTTCATGAAATGGAATGACAAGAAACTGTGTTGGAGTTGTTAGAAGGAGGAATAAGATTCATAAAAAGAAGAAATTTAGCAGATGTGCTCTCTAAGGTTGAACTAACAAGTAGATTTCCAAAGTAATTATAGGCGGGAGGTCTGTGGAGTAAATCAGTGAACACCATGCCTAAATCTCTTCCGAGAAAAGCTGCTATGAAAGTACAAGTAGAACAAAGAAGAACTAAACCTTCCCTGCTTCCTTCCACATCCAAATTAAGTATTGATAAGTTTTAACTTTTAGTAAAAAATGTAATATCTTTCTACATCTCATAAAAATAAGATGACAAAAAAGAAAAGTAAAAAAGCAGAGAATATAATGATTAGTAAAATATCAACAAAAGGTCAAGAGCCAATAACCGGTAAGAGAAACTTACTTCTTTTAGCCTTGCCTCGGTAAGAGCAGCTTGCTTTTCTCTTTCAAGTTGAATTACAACATCTTCAAACAGTTTTCTGTGACCTTCTTCTATTCGTCTCTCTATTTCCAGCCTAACTTCCTCAGAACATAACTTTTCCTCGACCCTTTTCCTTATTTCTTCCTCCAATCTCTTTGCAGTTTCCTCTTCTAATTGCTTGAGTTCTGCTTCTAGTTGTAGCCTGAAAAGTATTCAGTCAATTCAAAATACAGTGGGCACATGAAATAAAAGCTCAACCCTTCAGCAATTCCCAAGTTTGAAAAGGAAAAACAAGTACGTCAAGCGAGATACATGCGACATCTACATATTTTGAAACATAATGACCCGGAATGCCAGGAAATATCACCAGATCAAGATGCAAGACGAAGATGTGAGGCACATTTAAACCCAAAGACAATCAGGTAATTAACTTCTCTACTAATAACCCAATAGACCAAAAGACGACAGGTTGAACACAATGCTAAGACCGTTTGTACAAATATGTTAACATGAGCAGTAATTTCATAAAAGCACACAATGACATATAACCATATAAGTACCAAAATAGATACCTTTCATGATTTTACGAGTTCATCTGAACCAGTAGCTTTGGCTTATATTCTGGAACATATATTTTAAAAACCCACTAAATAAATACAAATAACATATTTCGAACCCAGTATGGAATGTGGCAAAATCCCAAATACGAACCCATATAGCGCAAGCTCTCTCTCTCTCTCTTTCTCTCTCTCTCTATATATATAATAACATATTTCGAACCCAGTATGGAATGTGGCAAAATCCCAAATACGAACCCATATATTTCGAACCCAGTATGGAATGTGGCAAAATCCCAAATACGAACCCATATAGCGTGATCTCACTCTCTCTCTCTCTATATATATAGATATTATTTGTTTATTACTTACTATTGGCTTCTTTAACTTAAAGGCTAAATATAACCTCCAAGAAAGCAACTTAAGAATATAGACTCATAGCCACAGGAAAATCTTGAAGGCATCACATCTAACAAACCTTTTCTTTTCTTCTTCCTCTTTTTTCAATTTTTCTGCAGCACTTTTACGCTCAGTGGATGTAAGACTAGGACTTCGAGACTTGGTTACAGGAGACTCTGAGGAACTATGACTTCGTCGTCGTCTCCTGTGACGCCTCGTTGTCGGGGACCGGCTTCTTTTGCGTCTGGCATCTGGTGAACGGCTCCGACGGCGAGTACCAGAGCGACTTCTTCTCCTGAGAAACAAAGCAACAATGACTTGAAATGCATATAAGTGATAATGAGAAGATCCAAATCAACTTCAAAGAAATTCGCCACTAAATATAAGCTATCCCATGTGGTTCACTGTCACAACCTTCTTCTTGCAGAAACATAAAATCTTATTGATGCATTAAAAGATCACATGGTAATATGACAAGCAGTCCTCTGAAGAGGAGAATTGAAATACAAAAAGAAACATAGCCTCACAATGTGAAAGTGGATACATCAAGGACATTTACAACTTTAACCCAAGGGTGTGGCCTAGTGGGTACAAAGTTTGGAGATCTAGGTTTAAATCCCTGTAGAGACAAAAATGCTCAATGATTTTTTCCATCTGCCTAAATATTGGTGGTCAAAGTTACCCAATACTGTACTGGTAGTGGTAGTGGAAGGTAACAGGTACCTGGTAGAATAGTCGAGGTGCATGCAAGCTGGTCCCGACACTAGCAATAGAGAAAAAAGGCAGCATTTACAGCTTTATATCACATGGAAGTCATAAAATCTCTGTGCTACCTAATCACACACAAGCCGCGCGCATGTACATATATAAGGGAAAGTCTCTCCTTGCACTTTCTACAAATAAAAGCATACTAATGCCAACAGTTCAGACTCATTTTTAAAGAACCTTCCCTTTAACCTCAAACTGACCAGTGACGAAGTCATTTAGTGAGGATGGATACACAGAATTGTTGCATCCCATATTAAGGAATACTGAAAGTTGCTAAAAAGCGTACAGTCTCAACAGAGTATTTGGAAGACTTGCGGAAGTCTTATCTGATTCTTTATCTTGTTTCGTTTTTGGAAATTCATACTTGAATTTGCAATGCTGAAATTTTAATTATACACTCATGGAATTGGCTCTCGTATGCTGGATAGAGTTGTTTTAATGACGGAGAAAGTTCCAATGGATTAATATGGTTACATATATTCAACAAGAAAAGATACATTTAATTTAAATTTCAATTTAAACTATTTTTAGTTAAGTTTCTAAACATTTGAGTAGAAATAAAACCAGTCTTGTTAAAAACAAAAAATAATTCAAGTAAAAATTGCACCTTTTTAACCAGACAGAGATTCAAATTCATATACGTTAGCTCTAGAGCATAAAATATTCATTTTTCAATAAGATTTAATGTATATTAATATACGCACAAGAGCTGGAAATTCCGCATTACCTGCTGGAATACGGTGAACGGCTTCGGTCACGGCGGCTCCGGTGGCTGCTACGGCGGTGATTCACCGGAGATCGAGATCGGGAGTATCGCCGAGAATACGACGGCGACCGGGATAGACTCCGAGCCATGATTACATAAAGTAGGAAAATCTGAATATTTGCTCCATCGGGAGCTAATTAACGAGTTGGGAAAAAAAATTAGACCCGATTGATTTGCTGCTTGGCCCATCAAAGTGACCCTTCGTGGCCCAAAAGAAGTGTAGAAATGGCATCACGTAGCCTCTTTTAAGGAGCGATGTGCACAGGTAGCCATTAATAGCACATGTTTTTATTTTTAAGCCACTATTTTAAATAGATTTAATCTTTAGCCACTACTTTAATAAACTTTTACCCGCCTGGATGAAAATACTCTCTGTTATAAGCTTATACCTACGATTCTTATTAACGAACAGCAGCAACACCACGTAACTAACTTCCAAAGCAGCAGCAGAGATTGTGATCGTCCAAAATTGCAAAAGCTTCTTTTCCAATTTCAAACTATAGAATTCTACTTTCTCGTCCAAAAATCAACATAAAATTACCGTAAGTTATGCTTTTGTGTGTTTCTGTTGATTTTTATTTCGTTACTAAGAACTTGTTGCTAGGAATTTGATTCTTTTCTTTTCTTTTCTAGATTGATAACGTTAAGGACATAATGTTAAGGATTTAGTGTCCTTAACATGATTGTTGTTACTAATATTAAGGATATAGTGTCCTGGTTTTGCAAATTATATTGAAAATGTTAAGGACACAATGTACTTCAGTTTTTTGCTGTTGTTCTGAATATTAAGGACACAGTGTCCTGGTTTTGCAAATTATTTTGAAAAAGTTAAGGACACGTTGTCCTTATCTTAGAGTTTCAAGTTCAAAAGTTAAGGACGAGCAGTCCTTCACTTAGAATTCCAAGTTCAAAAGTTAAGGACACTTGGTCCTGAACTTTGAGTTGCAAGTTCAAAAGTTTAGGACACTTGGTCCTTAACTTGGAGTTACAAGTTCAAAAGTTAAGGACACTTGGTTCATAACTTTGAGTTCCAAGTTCAAAAGTTAAGGACACTTGGTCGTGAACTTTGAGTTGCAAGTTCAAAAGTTAAGGAAACTCGGTCCTTAACTTTGAGTTACTAGTTCAAACGTTAAGGACACTTGGTCCTCAACTTCAAGTTTCAAGTTCAAAAGTTAAGAATACTTGGTCCTAAACTTAGATTAACAAGCTCAAAAGTTAAGGATACTTGGTCCTGAGCTTTGACTAACAAGCTCAAAAGTTAAGGACACTTGGTCTTGAGCTTTGACTAACAATCTCAAAAGTTAAGGACATGATATCCTTAACTTAGAGTTACAAGCACTGAAATAAATGATATTACCTTGATGTCATTTTGAATCATTTTTTCTGATATAGCTATTTTTTTATTTATTCTAGTAACTTCAGCTTGCATATCCTTTTTAGACTTGTCCTATAATCTCTTAATCAAAAACCATAAAAACAAAAAAGTCTCTTAAGAAAAAATAATCAAATAAAAAACCAATGCTATTCAAATACAGAAAACCTACTTTAACAATTTCCTTAAGCAAGGCTTCATCAAATTGTGCGGAGGAAGGCATTGAACTTTGATCTTGAGACAATGGCTCATGCACACCAACAAGCTCTGCATCTTCTTCAATAGAAATAAATTGTGCCACCTCGATCAACTTATATACCTATTATATAAGAAAACAAAAATGTATGTTTTCAGAACTAAAACACATAAACAAAAAAATAGCTAGTAATCAGATTAACTTACATTTTCATAATGGAAGTATTTTTTTTACACAGAGAATCATATTATGGAGATTTCGTATCTAAATAACATATCATTCGAGGAAACCCACATTCTCTGAAGTTCACAAATTATTTTTCCTGGAAAATTAGGAATACTTCCATAATCCAAACACAAAAAGCGAAAGGGGAGCCAAGTATAGTATAATTGTCCTTGTATTTTTCTTTCTCTTTTTCTTTCTAATTCCCATTCTCATTGTGCTCCAAACAACTCTTCAATGATTTTACTAACGTTTCATAACAAAGAGAGCCCTAGTTGAAAGAAGAGCAGAGTTTATCATCATTTACAATTTTCATTAGTTGCTCGAACACATTCTGATTCTTCTGCTTCCTCATCAAAACATATTCAACAAAATAAATTGTTGTCAACTTCACCGCATCACCATCGCTACCTACAAATGTTGCAGTTGTACCATCTGGGTGACTAGTAACAAAATTAAACAAATCGCCTATCTCAGTTCTATCTTTTCAAGGGAAGCAGACTTTCAAAAGCCTATTTTTTTTTCACGCAAAACTGTGATGTCCACTGAAGACGAACATTTCAAACCAATAATTATATGAAATGCTTCACATGAAAACTTTACTTCATGGAAAACCTTGACTATTATTGAATTAGGGTCATTGCTTATAATTTTTGAAAGCAACACACAATGAATAAATTTACCACAGAACTTCACACTTTGTAATCGGAAAAAGTTTTCCAAAATACCATCCCTCAACTTCTTCCATTGCGTGTTCGACAAGAAATTTTTTATTGTTTCTTATACTTTAAATCTCCTTTTCAATAGCTCATCAAATTATGCCAAACATCAAACTCGAAAATACGATCTCCTTCCATTAGCACACTACAAAGAAGGAAAAAAGAACATAAGAAATTAGTACTAAAATCCAGGACCTAAGTAAATGCATCTTAAAGTTAAGGACAATAGGTCCTTAACTTACAGTTACAACTTCAAAAGTCAAGGACACTTGGTCTACCAAACTATATAGAAATGACAAAGGAGAAGAGATTAAGTGCAAGTAATTACACGCATAGAATCGCTGGGCAGGAACAAAGTCGAACAATGTCTTGCATGCAAGGAATGATACTGATACTGAGGGAGCGGAATTTGCCTTTGAAATTCTGTCTCTCAAATTTTGCCTTTGAACGTATAAAATAAGGGTTTGGGAATATAAGAATAGGAGAAAGGGTAAAATTGGCTTTTCAAAATAATTTTAATAGAGTAGTGGCTATTTTTGCTTAGCATTAGAATTGGTGGATAAAAAATAAACACCACCTTATTTAGTGGCTACCACATGCTATTTTTACTCTTTTAAGCGTGAAATTCAAAAATAACTAGATTTACAAGTGGTAACTAAAAAACAATTTTAACATAAAATTTAATCACTTTTTATGCAAAGATAAATCTGAATGAAAATATTGTTCAAAATTCGAAAAATATTCCGGCATAATATATTGGAGTTTGAATTTTTTACATGTGACCTTCCAGCATAATATACTGGTCTAGCATAATATGCTGGAATTTCGTACACATGTGCTCGAATCTCCAATATATTATGTTGAAACTTTCTGAGTGTTGGAGTTCCAGCATAATATGCTAGAAGTTTGATAGAATATATGAGTCCACCAAACTATATAGAGATCAGGTCCTAAATAGGTTTCCACAGATGAATCTAATGAAATAGTAAGCAAATGGAACAAGGAAATTTTACGTGAAAAAATCCTTGCTCGGGGATATAACAACAAAAGAAGTCCCTGAATCAGAGAAACAAAAGCATTAACAACAAAAAGCAAATAGAGTAACATGAACGACACATGTCCTAGCCAACTCATGCCACTTATGTGTACACCACATTATAGTAAAGAGAAGCAGAGAAACAAAAGCATTAACAACAAAAGAGGAGAGTCTGCATTAATATTATAAAACATAAGCCTTTGCTGTACAGCAAAGGCAAATTTGGACTATTGAAAATAGGAGCAGTGCAGGTGAATTCCATCCATACCACAAAACAACAAAACAATAAAAACAACTACCACAAAGTCATCAGAATAGAAAAAATATACTAGAAACTGATCCCTGGTAGATTAGCCTAGGAGACACTAGAGGAAGAGAGCTTAGAAGCAACAACAAAAGTGTTGAGAATGCGATCAATCCGAGCATTTGCGGACATTTTCTCTGCGAGCAGTCTCTCCTTCAGGTTCTCAACCTGTTGCTTGAGATCAGCATTTTCTTTGGTCAGACGAGCAACCTCTGTAGATGATGAACTGAAGGACCTTGGTGCCTCTTGAGTCTGACTTAGTTGCATCTCTAGAATGACATTCCTTGCCTTTAACTTCTTAATCTCCTCAGTAGCATTGTTTTGGGCATTGATGAGCTGTGAGATTGTCAAAGTGTTGCCTACCCCTCCACCTTTTTCAACATATTCACATTTCTCTAGAGTAGTTTGCGAGAAGGTCTGCTTCTTGGTCCCCACTTTAAGCTGTCCCAAAGGTACATATGCATGAGAAAAAATCCATAGGGGAGACCATAATTTCCATATTTGAAAGCCACCACCTTTTGCATATGCTCAATCATTATGGTTGGTAGATTACTAAATCGAAACCCATCCAATGCTTCCATCAGATACATATTAGACTTGGATGTGATAGACCTTCTCTCAATGTGAGGTAGCAGAACTTTGTTCCCCAACTCAAACAGGAGCCTGATACATAGGAAGCAAGGATTTCTTATGCACTCGTTCCCCCCACTAGACTGCTCTTCCTTGACAATGGCATGCCTAAAATTTGTGCCACAACCATCTCTAACAGAAGGCATGCTATCAACAGGAACCTTCAGAATGTCTCCTAGCACAACAAAGTCCATAATAATGTCTACACCATTAACTAAAGCACAAATATGGTCGAATTCAACAATGAAGAGGTCACCATAGAAACTTTGGACCTCATCCTTATAGACCGTGGACACATCCACTTTGAACAGATGTCCACACTGTTGAAATTTGACTATTTCAAGAATTTGTCTTATACCAGCAATCTAAGATATTTCTAGGTCAAATGTGCGACCCCACAAAACTTTTTGGTACCTCAACCTTTCTTTACCAAACACACTTTCACGCTTCACTTTCTTCATAAAACCGGGTTCCTTCATATTTTGGAATTTCCTCTTGCCAAACTTCACACTAGACTTAGCCTTCCCACTTGATTTCACTAGATCATTATCATCAAACATTGACTCTTCAGCCACCACTTGCTTCAACTTGTCACTACTTTTACTGGGCGTTCCAACAGCCTCCTCGGAAACACTTTTAGCAAATTGTTTCTTTTTCTCAGTTCGTTTGACCAAGTAACTTGGTTCCTTTTGAGCTTCCTCATCCATTTCCACAACAGGAATGTTCTTGTCAGAAACAATCTCTCCATCCTTCACTAGCCTCTTTTTCTTCTTCTTGCTACTCATTTTACTCTTCTGTAGGGCAGACTCAAGAGCCTCCTTTTTTGCACCCATGTAGTAGGTCACTTAGGAGAGGGGTCAGGAGTGCTACTGACCTCCTTCTGGCAATGAACACATCTAGAGCAACATTATCCCGATCATCTTCATCATTGGACCGCATATCAGGAGTTACTACTTCCAAAGGATTAATATCAATGTGAGGTGAAAGAGCAGGGACAAAACTAACCAGGGAAGAAGATTCCTGACCTGTTTACTCAGGAGAGGGGTCGGGTTCTTCAAGAGGGGTCCTAGTAGTTTCTTTTGGTGTAGGTTGTTCAAATAGCACCATCGTTCCTTCTCCCACCAATGACTGCGTCTCTTCTCTTTGAGATGCAGGCATAGTAGAGGTGACCTCATACAGTATTCCTTCAGCAGATATGGCCAACATGTTTTCTATGGCCCATCTCTCCCAAGATTCCATGGGTGCAACAAAATCCGGGACAATCAATACCATCCTTAGAACCCTTTTCTGCCTATGGAGTCTGAATCTTTTCTCCATCCATGCTTTGAGAATCTCAAGCGACAAAGAAGAGAAACTATTAATTTTGGGGATTTCAGAGTTCTCAACACTTGGAGGGAGAACATTGTCTGAGGGAGTGGTGAGAGTGATAGAGGGTGAAGGAGAATAAGGTTAGTATCACTTTCAATAGAGTTGGAAGAGGGAATGGTGAGAGGTATTTCACTAGGAACGGATGACTCAAGTTTGCTCTATTGTTTTCTATTCAATGGTGGGAATGATTGGGTGATCTTCAGCCATGGTAGAGAATGAGTTTGAAAGTTTGTACGCGGTAAAATTAGATAACTTGGTTTTCTGCTATCAAGGTATTTCAGAAGCCTTCCCCAGACCCCGAAGGTGGAAAGCCTCGATCTAGTTCTCGGTCTCGGGGATCATTGGAGCGCGAATCAAAGGGGGGAAAGTCCGAGGTTGGAATGAAAGAAGAAGCCTCCTAGGCACATGACTACACCTGACACGGCCGGCCTATCTGTAACCTATTGAGATGGCAAGCGATAGGCCGCATCATCTTTCTACTCTTGTAAATAATATATGCATATTTTATCGAGTCCCCTCGCCTATATAAGGGGGACTCGTCTCACCTTGTACATGACTGATGTTGCTCCACTTCTTCAATAAGCAATAATCTCTCTCTCTCTCTCTCTCTCTCTCTCTCTCTCTCTCTCTCTCTCTCTCCCTCTCTCTCTTTCTTCTAAGTTAACTATGTTATTCGACCCCGAGGTCACCCTAGCATTTTATAGTTCTTCATTTGTTCTTTGTCATTTAGCTCAAGATTGATGGTATAAAGCCTTGTATGCATATATCTATCTGTTATCCCTTTCCCGATCACCCTCGTTAAGATTACTCTCGATAGGCCCGAGGTAGGCTCGAGGTACCTATTGGCTGGTCCTAAGCTCTCAGAAATGCCCCTTACTAGTTCGATTATCATTTTGGCTAGCTCGATCTTTACTGTCTTACTCTATATTTAGCATTAATAACTCTCCCAAATTAGCTCGAGAATATATTACGTATGTATTTATAATCCCAATTAAAAATTTAATTATTGTTACAATTTTTACGGTAAACAGTTTGGCATCCACCGACAAGATTACAAGGCTAAACAGTCGGGCAAGTCGTGAACATGGCCTGGCGCCCACTGTGGGGCTAAAAGTAATAGTGATTATTTTCTTGATAGTTTCGTCACTTAAACGCATGATATCTCTCATTTTTTCTTGCACAAGACCTTTCGATTTTAGTCTAATGGTCAACTAGATAGTGGAAATCGAGGATGATAACCTCACAAATCGCAAGGAAAACAATGTGGCCACCCTGGCGGCTTCCGCGACATCACAAGACCCCGCTAACGCGTCTAGATCGGTCCAAGTGAATATGCATTCATATGATGTGTAGTGGGGTAATGAAGTCTTGCGCTCCAATAATGGTATGCAACATGCTAATCGACAGGAAACCTGAAAACTCCCAGCTCTGGTAGATCAGGAACTTGATCTTTGTTTCATTTTTGAAATGTTGCAGGAACAACATTTGGCTATCCCTCAGCTACAGAGCCGCCCGAAGACTCTTTGCGCAATAACACCCAAAATATCTACTCACTTCGAGCCAGTATCCAAGGTATCGTGCCACAAAAAACCAACAACCTATCCTACAATGGCAAGGATGCTAGAAGACATCATCTAAAAGGTCGACTCACACTTGCGGAGATTCCTACAACAACCGTCTCTCGGAAATACGATCCTCGGAATCACTTCACGAAAGTAAAAAATAACGAAATCCCCTAGGGAAGACAGGACCCCCAATCCTCATAGGTATATCTCCACTCATGCATGCCCATTCAGGAACGGCAACCCCCAAAATAGAGAACTCGAGGCCGTCTCGATGAGGAGATTTGAAGAAGTTCCCTTGAAACATGCCAACACCACTGAAATAATGCCAAAAAAGCTCAACGCACCAAAGTTCGGGAGAGGAAGAAAAAATAAAGTATCACGGGGAGCAGCGCCCCACTATCCAACAAGACCAATGAGACCATTCGCAGTCCCGAATTATAGGGTGGCACGAGCCTTTGCCCAAAACCCAAACAAAATATACTCGGCATCTCCGGAGCAATTCGAGCAAAACGTAGTTAAATATCTGGTCGAGGCTTGGTCATATACCAGCAAGCGACTCTAGACCCAAGTCGGAGCCGCAAATAACCCTCGAGAGATCTTTACTAGATTGGCATATCCAAGCAGCTCCTCAACAAATAAGGTAGCACTGAACGAACAGAGTTGCCATCCATGTGGCACGAACGGGAGAAATGATCCGAGGCGCAACACATCTAGTAACAACAAGGCAGTGGCCCAAAGACGACACCTTCGAGTAATCCCCAATGATACTATATTCAACAAAACACAACCAGAAAGGAGACCTCACCCGATAAAGTTTGATTTCAATATTGTAGTTCCAAACATAGTGGTCACCATAAGTAAAGCTGGGAACTCCGGGTGGTTTGGGCCTATTCGACCAAAATCCCTCCAAGGAAACCATGCCCCACCAAGAGAGTCATGAAATATTCGGAGTTAAAGAACCAAGAGATTAGTAAGCACACCATCCAATAGAGGTGGCCACAAAGTATCACCAAGCAAGCGAGCCCGGATCCAGTTCAATAGACAAGGGGAAATTGAACAAAACAAAGCCAGCAAAGTTGCAGCATATCATCACAACTGTTAAAAGATGGTGGCACCCACTAAGATCCATAGAACGTGGAATGCAAGTTCCCTTCGCTAGAAAAGGATGATCTCGGGGATTACTTACCCGCTCGTCCAAGGAAAAAGGACGCCGAGACTCCACCTCGGTATTGCATTAATGAATTGGTTATCCCTTCTTTCGTTCTAGCTCATTTTCAAATAGAACATACATTAATGACTATATGTATATCAGCCAAAGTTGTACCGACAATGTTAGGCCAAAGCCAGTAGGACAGTCCGGACCAACATCACCTGGAATGCGACCAAGGCCCTACTCCTCCAAGGGTGGGAAACTTCATGACAGGCACGGAGCCAAAGCATCTAGATACAAGCAACAGAAGGAGATTCCTCGCCTTACGCCCTGACTGGCGTTACCCTCAAATGAGTTCAAAGGGGAGGAACACTCGCATCTTTGGCCCGACCTAGCCGGACAAGGAATACGACTGTCGAGGGGCATACTCTCATGAACGCAACATCCTTTTATCATTTCCCTTTTTCTTTTCTTGGTGCAGTCATTTTTCTCTTATATATATATATATATATATATCATATATATATATATATATATATATATATATATATATATATATATATATAATCCATAAATTTTGTTTTAAGTGTGTTCTTGTAACTTCCTATCCCATTTTTATTCGGCCATTCCAAGGTAATATTTCAACCTTTGTCCATTCACTGTGAATTTATTCGCCCCACCTTCTGATTCAATCTCCACAGTGCCACTTGAGAACATTTGCATTACTCTGAAGGTTCCTGACCATCGGGACTTCAACTTACCCGGAAACAATCTCAATCTCAAGTTGTATAACAGCACTTGATCTCTGTGTTTGAAGTTCTGATCCAAGATGTGTTTATCATGCATTAGTTTCATCCTTTATTTGTATAATCTAGCACTCTCAAAAGCCTAGAACTTGAATTCGTCGAGCTCATATAACCCATTGACTCTCACTACTAGAAATTGAAGCTATGGCAACCCTTCTAAAACCGTTGCAATAGATAGGCTAATCGTCCCTATTGGTATATTGGGACGGATTTGGAAGCGTTCCCGGATTTGGCGTTACAATAGGTTTATTGGAACGGTTATTTGCAACGGTTTGAAAACCGTCCTCATAGATAGGGATATTGTAACGGTTTGGACTATACCATTATCCTATCTATAGGAACAGTTTTCTTTTCTATTGGAACGGTTATAAACCGTTCTGATATTATAATACAGTTGATTTTTTAAGCCTATTGCAACGGTTTTTGGGATATAATGGAACAATTATAGGTACTCTATTGCAACGGAATTGTGACATATTGGAACGTTTATTAGCGGGGTGCTCTTATTATTTGCTAGGTCTATTGGAACGGTTATAGTCTCTATTGCAACAAATTATAATATTCATGGAAGCAAAATAAGAAATATTTTCCTATTCCATGAAATTGGTTTACACAATATCCAACAAGCATTATCCATATACAAAAATAAAATATAGATACATTGTTTGGTCGACAATTCAAAAGTCAAGATAGATAGTTCGCATACAAAAAGTTCTAAAATAAATAACATAATAACATAAAGTCTAACACCGATCAACAACACTCAAGTAAGGTCTTTGTCACTGCTTCCATCCACAATTGCTGCACCTACAAAAGACAATGAGAAATAATCAAACAAAAATTTTAGGATAATTGAGTCATAAAGTACTTAAAGCGGTTTTAAGTACGAAACATGTAGAAACTGGATATCAACCACTACCAACAACATAAAGATTTCAACTTTACACATTTCAAGTCATTAACAAACAAACACACCAAACAAAATTAGAAGGCCTAAATGAATTACTTGAATTGTTGGGTTCCCGTTCTTTAGGTTTTCAAAAATCTTCAAATTTCATATTTTTGGGTGAATGAGAAGAAAAGAGAAGGAGTGAAGAATACCTAGATTTCTCATGATTGAAATATTTCTTCACTTGTAATCTCTGTTCTGCAGATCCTTCGAGCGAAACAAATGGAGTTTGGGAGTTTTGGGTTACCAATCAAGATTTGTGTATTTTTGGTTAACAAATAGATTTCAGGATTTGTTAATTTAGGATATGGGTTTAAGAATTTGCTGGGTTGCTCGATTCCAGGTAATTACGAATAATGGACCTTTTATGATAGTGTTAACTGGTTACACAATTTGGTTCTAGAAATTGTGAGTGCTCTAGATAACGTGAAACATTTTTAGACAAGGTAGCCATAACATTATCTAATCTTCTATTAACAACAACAACCCAGTATAATCTCACGTGTGGGGTTTGGGGTAATCTGCTATTAAGTAAACAGAAAATGATGATAATAGAAGCAAATCATAGAGCATAGTATACCAAAGTGGAGTACGACTGACGTTTACTATGAAGTTCAAGACACAATTGATCTTAACGAAATGTTAATACTTGATGAAAATACCTGATCTTGAAGAAGCCGAGATCACGGCAATATCTTTAAGCTTCTTAATTGTTTCAATTACAAAGTCACCTTTTCCAGGGTCAATCATGATGTTCATCTCAAAGCATAAAAATGCCTTTTCACATGCCTGCAAAAGTACAATTTTGAGGCAGATATTGAGATAGGCTCGCTATAAGCTGTAGGTTATTATAAAATCTCTAGATTTTGATGCCATAAGATACAAGGTATGTAAAGGTAATTCACAAAATAGCTAGCATCGGGTGAAATACATAGTTTATTTTTGTCAGCAAGATGATAAACATGCGTTAAGTAGCTTTACTGATCTAATTCCTACAATCACAAATTGTCCATACTATTCTAGAAATAGGAGAACTCATAGCTGAGGAGAAGGGGCCAATTATAATGAGATGTTTTCAGCATTGAAGTGTAATTCCTAGTTATGTAGCTTATGTAAAGAGATGTCCTCCAACAAGAGGCATATAGATAACCAGAGTTTTGGAATTTTCGTTGAATATCAGATCAAATAAATTTAGTTATTCCAACCCAGCTAGAGCCTATTAAAAAGTTCACTTCTGGCTGATTTACAAACATATCCATAAGGGAAAAACATGATCACACAATGAGAACCTTTAGCTGTGATTTTGGAAATAGTCCTTTACATGCACATAAATGAAGAACTAGAAATAGTACGAACAGTGCTTTAGTTTAGAATAACTCCGACCTTAACATGTCAGTAGCATATAGCGAATTGTAAAGTAGAGATCAAAATCTGACAAAGTGAGCTTAAATTTGCTGCGAACTGCACATATTAGAAGTTTTATTTTGTGCCTATTTCCACATATAATATGCTTACAAGTACAAACTTTTGACAGAAATTTACCTTCTTCGTCAGTTGTAACTTTTAAAAAGTTTCACAACATAGGATATGCCTACCACTTTGGATATCGAATAACATTTAAGACACTGTCATATTTGATAAGTTTTGTAAGCATATCTGGCAAGCTCCAAATAGATGAACTTTGAACCACGGTGCCATGTTTCTAATATAAAATAAAGTTTCACAACTATGTACAATGACATTCAGTTGAAGACTACCTACACTAAACTCTTAAATCTCACACTCAGCCAAATTGTGATCCATAAATATGGCTACGAGTCATCAAATTGATTTCCTCTCCTTTGCTTCAAAGAATTTCAGCTTAAGCCATCGGGTATATGGTGGCGCTTAGAATTATTCCTTCATTACACTCATTGGAGAGTCAAATGGTTCATGTTCTTAATATCGCTTCTACTAAGTAATTCAATTTCTCTATTTTTCCCCGGTTCAATGGAAAATTATAAGATGCTAAAGTAATGGAATTTAAATTGAATTCACTAAAAAAAATAAAACACTTACTTCTGAGCTAGCACGGGACAAGATTTCATGCACCTAACGTACGCACGAGGCTTCTTGCGGTGCCTCGCCAGTGTTTCTGCCAGTGTACCTGCAACAAAAGTAGAAAATTCAGTTACCTATATTTACATGGACATCATCATCAACTTTAACGTAATACTCTGCATCCCATAGCTTAACAATAGTAGCAAAATAAGTCTTTGTCTTGGCAGACAACTCTAGATAACCCTCGACGTGATCCTGTTCAAAGGCAGCAGCATTATGTTCAAAGACAGTTATTGAATCATGCTGATTAAAACAGTTATTGAATCATGTTGTCGTTTACCATTTCTACCCAATTACGGGCTTGAGAAGAGAGGGATGGACCGCCACCCAAGCCTAATTTTGTAGACTACATCAGTTGGCCAACCCGAACCATTTACCAGATTAGCCATACTTACTGGTTGACAAAAAAATGAGTTCAACAGATTCAATCTACAATTCACAAATACCAATCTGACTAATATACAAGTCACAAACACTATGTTATTTTTACCTACCTATCTAATGAAAATCCAAGACAATGTACGTGACCTAATTTACATGTGCTCACAAATATATCCTCACTAAAGGCCTTTCCCCTCGCTAAAGGCCTTGACGTCAAAAGGTCTTTTTTGAAGCAATGAAGTGTAGGTGATTCACTTATTATTTGAATTAATAAAAGTTATTCTCCTTTGTTTCACTAGAGTGTAGGTGATCTAAGTTACCGTTGCTGGCAACTTTTTAAAGCAAGCGATCTGTATTGCAACTTATAGCTAGCATGGTTCACAAAACATGCCACAAATTCACTTCAACTGTCTCCATTTATTATATCACCCCTTATCTCCTTTTTTCCCTTCACCTCCATCACACACTCACTTTAGCGGTCACCATCAAATACTAAAATTTAATTTTCAATTGAAACAACTAGCATTAAACAAGTACATCATATTCTAACAATCTACATATTGCACAGATACAAGAACTACAATCACCCACTACAAATACACACCAGCCAAAAAAAGAAAAAAGAAGACTGCTAATACCTAAATAGGAAGAACAAATACAATACAACAATTCATGGAGCTAAGATTCCACAAAATTTCAGCTTCACTCTTGTAGAGTATAACAAGAAACAAAATCTTTTATACAACAAAACCAAGGGGGAATAATGTCCATTGAAACATATATCTCAAATAAGAAAAGAATTTGCAGATAAACCTAGAACCAACATCAGAAAATCAAAAGCTTGAAACAAAGAAAGAAAAGTCCAAAGAGAGAGCAACCAAAAAAAAAAAGATCGGCTAACAGAGGAAAAAGTATAAGAATTTACCTGCAAACTGCACCAGATGAAGCAACAGATCTAAGGTTACTACCTGAAAATCCAAAAGAAGTGTTAGACAAAAATATTATTGATAAATCTGTTACCTTTCTATTTAAAAAACCAAGATAAAAGAACAATAAAAACAAGAAAAGAATAAAAAAAGAATCACCTCTTAACAATAAATTAATTTGGGGATTTGGAGAAGGAGTACGGGAGAGGTGCCAGAGCAGCAACTGTCCCTGAAGAAGTGCCGGTAAAGTGCCTTAGAGACCGACGGAACTGTCCTTAGGGTTTTGGGCTTTGGAAACTCTAGGGTTTGATGATTATGGTGGTCTAATGAAGACACGCCTGATGAAACCCGGCCATCAAATTCGGCACAGATGAAAAAGAAAAATATCGGAGAGTCGATTTTGGATGAATCGGCGAGGGAGCTCCGATGTAGAGGGAGTACGTTTGGATATAGTACTAGGGATATGTTTGGGACTTTGGGAGTCAGGGCAGTAATGCTAAAAATTTTACAAAAAAAGAAAATGATATGTCACTAATCAGTTTGGCGGGTCACTAAAATTTTTAGTGGAAAAAATGAGGGAATTGAATAACCGTTGCCATAGAGCTTGTTTCCCAAAACCGTTGCCATATACATTTATTTTGGGACGGTTAACAAATACGATGCGACAGAAACCTCTATAGCAACGGTTGTTTTTACATTTGCAACGGTTTGAGATCTAAAGTGTGCTGATACCTCCCAAATTCTATTGTAACGGTTTGAACCGTTACTATATCACCTCTATGGCAACGGTTTGTGAACTGTTACCAAAAAGACTGTTCCCATAGGCCCATTTTCTGGTAGTGTCTATAAGTGCCTATTGTCTCCATGTCTAAGTTAACCTGTCTCAATACCCAAAGTTCATTACGCTCAAGCTCGACCGGGAGGTGGCATGCTTTTCCAAACACCAACTTGTATGGTGACATACCAATTGGGGTTTTGAAAGCTGTTCGATATGTCCACAAAGCATCATCCAACTTCCTTGCCCAATTAGTCCTTGTAGCATTCACTATTTTTGTAAGGACACTTTTAACCTCCCTGTTGGACACTTCAACTTTCTCGCTCGACTATGGGTGGTACGGGATGGTCACTTTATAACGAACTCCATACTTTTCCAATATCCATACGAATGCTCTATTACAGAAATGGGTTCCACCACCACTGAGTATAGCTCTTGGGGTACCAAAACGTGTGAAAATATTCTTTTTTAGAAATCCTGTTACCCTTTTAGCATCATTGATTGGGAGATCCACTACTTCGACCCACTTGGAGACGTAGTCAGCTGCCAGCAATATGTACTTGTTTCTATTCGAGCAGACAAATGGCCCCATGAAGTCGATCCCCCACATGTCAAAAGTTTCCACTTCTTGGATAGTGGTCAATGGCATCTCGTGTATTCGAGATATGTTGCATGTCCTTTGGCAATCTTCACAACTTTTAACCCTTGTATAGGCATTCTTGAACAGCGTTGGACAATACAAGCCCGACTCCAACACCTTACATATTGTCCGAATTCCTCTAAAGTGTCTACCATATGGTGAAGTATGGCAAGCCTGTAAAACAGAATGTTTATCTTACTCGGGGATACACCGCCAGATCATGTTATCTACACAAATTTTAAAAAATTGAGGTTCTTCCCAATAATAGGATTGACAATCACGAAAGAACTTTTCTTTTGAATTGAGGAGATTTCATAAGGTACAATACCACTCGCTAAATAATTTGCAATATCAGCATACCACGATGCCTCCTCCATTGTCATTGCTAGTAACTACTCATCTGAGAATGTCTCTGTTATATCCTTAATCTCTACCATCTTTTCAGCTCCTTCCAATCTTGAGAGGTGGTCAGCCACTTGGTTCTCTATCCCTTTTCTGTCATGTATCTCCAGATCAAATTCTTGTAACAGAAGAACCCAGCAAATCAAGTGTGTCTTTGACTCCTTCTTTTCTATCAGGTACCTAATCGCTGCATGGTCAAGTGTAAACAATAACTTTCGAGCTAATTAAGTAAGACCCAAATTTGTCGAATACAAAAATGACAACCAACATCTCATTTTTAGTTACGGTGTAATTGAGTTATGCACCGCTTAGTGTTTTGCTTGCATTGTAAATTGGGTGCATTATTTTATCCTTTCGTTGTCCCAAGACTACTCATATGGCATAGTCACTTGCATCGCACATGATCTCAAACGGTTGCTCCCAGTTGGGTGCAACAATGATGGGTGCAGTCACCAATCTCTTCTTCAACTCCTCAAATACCAACTTGCAATTATTAGAAAACACAAAGGGGCAATCCTTTTCAAGGAGCTTACATAATGGGTTAGCAATTTTGGAGAAGTCTTTTATGAATTTCCTGTAGAGCCCGGCATGTCCAAGAAAACTTCTCGCCACCTTGACTGAAGTAGGTGGTGGCAACTTTTCACTTATTTCAACCTTAGCAGGGTCTACCTCAATTCCTTACTGGACACTCGATGCCCCAAGACTATTTCTTCTTGTACCATAAAATGGCACTTCTCACAATTCAATACTAAATTTGTCTCCACACATCTTTTGATCACCCTTCTTAGGTTGTGAAGATAGTCCTCAAATGAATTTCCTACCATAGAGAAATCATCTATACAAACTTTCACAATGTCCTCCATCATGTCTGTGAAAATGGCTAACATGTACCGTTGAAATGTTGTTGGTGTATTGCACAACCCAAAAGGCATTCTCTGAAAAGCGAAGATACTATACGGACAAGTTAAGGATGTTTTCTCTCTATCTTCATGGGCTATTGATATCTTATTATACCCCGAATATCTATCCAAGAAACAAAAGTATGATTGCCATGCCATCCTGTCCAATATTTGGTCAATGAATGGCAGGGGAAAGTGGTCCTTCCGGGTGGCCGTGTTCAATTTTCGGTAATCCATGCAAATTCGTCATCCTGTGACTGTACGAGTTGAGATCAAATCATTATTCTCATTTTGTACAATAGTCATTCCCCCCTTTTTTGCACACATTGGACATGGTTGACCCAATTGCTATCAAAGATGGGGAAGATGATTCTCGCATCTAACCATTTGATCACTTCCTTCTTCACTACCTCTTTCATATTGGGTTTCATGCTTCGTTGATGTTCTCTGGAAGGTTTGTTCCCTTTTTCTGAGAGAATCTTGTGTGTACAGAAGGTTGGGCTGATACCCTATATGTCTGCCATGGTCTACCCAATGGCAGCTTACTTTCCTATAGTATCTGTAGGAGCTTTTCTACCTGCATATCTAGCAAACCAGATGATATAATGACAGACAAAGTAGAACCAGGGCCTAAAAAAATGTATCTGAGGTGAGCTGGAAACGGTTTCAGCTCCAGCATGGGTGGTGCTTCTACTGATGGCTTGGCTGGAGGTGTAGCCCTTTTTTCTAACTCAAGGGACTCGAACTGATATTCTCTTTTTCAGCATCCTTGGCCTTCAAGTGCCATGACCCACTCAGCTAACCCTTCACCATCCATCTCCTCTAAGTTAACTCAGCTAACCCTTCACCATCCATCTCCTCTAAGTTTGTTATGCATGCCTCTAATGGATCTTTAGCGGTCAGGATTACATCATCTTCGTGCAAGATCACATCCACTACTTCAAGTAGGGAACAATTAGCGTATTCACTGGGTCTTCTCATGGATTGTTGAACGTTGAATATGACTTTTTCATTGTTCAGCCTCATATTTAATTCCTAAAGTCACAATTGATCAGTGCTTTCCGAGTGGCCAAGAATGGACTACATAGAATGATAGGTATTTCCTAATCTCCATGACAATCCAAAATAACAAAGTCTGCAGGGAACACAAACTTCTCCACTTGTACCAACACATCATCAAGAATCCCAGTTGGCCTTTTAACAGTGCGGTCAGCTAGTTGCAACAATATTGAAGTCGGTCTAGCTCTGCCAATGCCCAATTTGGTGTATATATGCATCAAATTAATGTTATCCCCCTAATCACATAATGCATTTGCAAAGGCATAACTCCCAATTGTGCATGGAATAGTGAAGCTACCTGGACCAAACATCTTTTGAGCTATCAATCTAGTCACTAAAATGCTGCATGTTTGGGTTATTGTCACTGTGGATAAATCCTAAAAATCAATCTTCCGTGACATTAGGTCCTTCATCATATTTGCATAACCTGGCATCTCCCTCAAGGCATCCATCAAAGGAATATTCAACTGAATTTGATGTAGCATCTCTATGAATTTCTTGTATTGATCTTCCTTCTTTTGTTTTACCAATCTCTGAGGGAATGGTGTAGGTATCACCGTTTGTGCACTGCTTGCTGACTTCTCTTTGTAGGGTTTTGTGGCGTAAGAGGTGCCACCTATTCTGCAGCTTATTCATTCATCTTAGCCTTACCCTTTTCATCATGATCATGTTCAACCACCACTTTAATAAGTTCTGGTTGTTCATCTAGCTTAGTGGAACTGGAGTGGCTGGCTTAATCTCCTTCCTAGCTTGTATAATTTCTTGTTGTTTGTCTAAATCTCTCCCTTTCTAGAGACTTACTTTCATCAGCTGATTTGGGTTTTGCTCATTGGGGTTAATGTTTATGTCTGCTGGCAAAGTTCCCTGGGGTGATTATTTAAAGCCATAGACAGCTGCCCCAGCTGAGTTTCAATGTTCTTTATAGCTGAATCATGTACTACCAACTTTTCTTGCATTTTACTATTTGTCCCAATGAGCTGCTGAAGCATACCCTTGATCTCTACCATGTTGTTATCTTGCTGCTGATAAGGTGGTGCATATGTCAATTGTTGCTGATTTTACTATGGATAGCCCTGTTGTCTCTGATACGGTACTAGCACTATTTGGCCTTGAGGTTACATACCCTCAGGTTGTGGCATGTTTGGTCTGTAATTCTGATTTTGTGCCGGTCTCCACTACTATCCTCCTTGTCTCTAACCCCAAAGTTGTTGACATAATTCATCTCTTCTCTTGCACCTTGATTTCCACCTTCTCCACTCCATGAACACACATAAGACTGATTGATATAGGGTGTACACAGTCCTCCATTTGTTGTGTCAACAATATGCACATGTTTTGTGCCCATCTCATCAATCTTCTTTGCCAGTATACTCATCTGAGTCATGAGTGTGGCTATATTTTCTACATACAAATTATTTGGGTCAAGAGGAACTGAATGTAATATTGGTCCCAGTGTTGTACCTCTAGTCATCCATCCCAAATTCTGGGACATCTTATTAAGAAGGACCTTGTACTCGGTGAATGTCTTTCTAAAAAATGCACCTCCTGCTGAGGCATCCACATTAGCCTTTAGATTATCAACTAACCCCATGTAGAACGAACCTATGACCAAGCATCTGGTCTGGAATACCATGGTAAGGACACTTCACTAGCATCCCTTTGAATCTTTTCCATGTTTCCTGCAAGGTTTCAGTCTGTTACTGTTTGTACTGCAATATTTCATCAATATGCCTTGCAGTATTGTAGGGCGGGTAGAACTTATTCAGAAATTGCTTAACTAATTCCTCCTAGGTGACAATGGAATTGATAGGGAGCGAATTAAGCCAAGTATGAGCTTCTCTGGTCACATAGAACAAGAATAGTAGCAGCTTGATAGCTTCTGGGGTCACATTCTGGTGTCTTTAGGTCATACAAATTGACAGAAAACTTTTTAAGTATTGTTGAGGGTCTTCAATGTGTGACCCGGAGAACAATCCCTTATTTTGCAGAAGATGCAGCATGTTGTTGGTTATCAGGAAAGTCTCCGCTTGAATCGCTGGCACATCTATGGCAGTAGCCAGATTGTCAGCTGTAGGTTGTTCCCAATCATAAAGTGCAGCTTCTGGCACAAGATGTGCAACTACTCTGACATCCGGGATAGTTGGCGCATCCCCGACGTTTTTGTTGTTGTTTTCTACATCATCCATGTCCAATTCGAGCTAGTATGGTTGTTGTGGTTGTTGGGTCCTCTTGTTGGCACAGTTCAATCCCCTGAATGTTTTCTCAGGGTTTGAGAGACTTTCTAGTAGTTCTCCGCACCTCGAAGAATTTCTAGGCATACACCTGAATTCAACAAGAGTTCAAACGCGAGAGTTTCAATGAAAAGATGGTTTAACACCTTCGAAAATAGATTTAAACTAATAATTCTAACACCACTTCTAACTTGTAATAAATAATACCGTTAGTCCCCGGCAACGCCGTCAAAATTTGATCACACCCAACTATGCCTTCTAAAAGACAAAGCGGTCATTACAAATATAATCCAATTTTATAAGTCCAGAGTCGAATCATTATGGAACTAACCTATCTATTACAACTCTTGGCAGTGTTACTATCAACTCAACCAATTTCTAGATGCAGAAATTTTAATCAATAAAGAATGAATTTTTGTTTAACTACTTCAAATAATATTTAAAAACAACAATAAGCTTAAGCAAAGATAATTCAATGGTAAAAAGGTCTAGGGCAGTAATTTCCTCAATTGCTAGTTTATGTCTTGACTATTTCGCTATAATCTTGCCAAAATACTTTCTATGAGGATTAAGAGCTATGGGCCATATTTTCAGCTCTAAATTAACCCACCAAAGTTTCGTTATCTGTAAACCCTCTTTTAAGTTCAAGTAATGAATCTCTTCAATTATCCAAAAGTGGTATTATTCAACAGCAATCCAACCTAACATTCTTTCTCAAGCAATATAAGGTAAATAGACACGATTAATCAAGGGCCCATTCAATTAATCATCATACAAACTGTAGTTGAACAATCATAGAATGATCTAGTTCGGTTATAACAAATTGAGTCAAACTTCAACTAACAATTGGTTCCATCTACCCTAGATCATTTTTTAGCTTCTCATAACAAAATAAGATACAACTACAAGATTGTTCATAATAAATACTTGCAAGAATTAAAAGGAGATAGAAGAAAAACTCTAATGTTGGGTTGATTCTCCTTTCTTCTCACACTTGTTATTGCTTCCAAAATGGTTTAAAAATCAGCTTCCAACAATATTGGTTGACTTTCTAAAGCTTATACGGGTTTTTACAAAAGTTTCCCCGAAATTGTACTTTGGTCCCTAGATTTTTTCGGCGTGTGAATAGTGCACCGCGGTTGCGATGGACCGTGGTAACAGCTCCACATTATGTTTTTGCATTTTAATCCACCGCGGTTGCCATGGTCCACCGCGGTCACGGTGGAATTTTATGTCCATGCCATTTTCTGCTCCTTTGTGCTCGGGTACTTCTCAAGTGGGTGTTTTCTTTATATTATCGCCTCCAAAATACTTTGTGTTGCTTTCTCAAATATAATATTTCCTGCAAAACAAAGGAATACTATTTAGAGCATTTTGTTGACAATTTACCAATAAAACAATAACAAAGCATGGTCATATCAAGGTGTAAATATCAACTATATTGCCTACTATCAATCTCCATCTGTCGCAAATGCGACATCCCCTTCGCATATGCGAGTTCGCAATTGCGAACATTGGTCGATAATGCGAAGATAGAAGGTCCCTGAAGGTTTCGTAATTGTGAACCCTGTGAGCACATGATTTTTGCACCGAGCAAACAATTCCAAAATTAAAATAAATATGTTTTGAGTGCAATTACTTGCTTTGTTTAGAATTAGCTATACCTTTGTGTTTGAATAAGTAGAAATTAGAAGAAAATTAAAAAAAATAGGCTAGGTAATCAATTTGTTAGTTTAGTTAGTTAGATTTTAAGAAAAATGACAAAATAGTGTTGAGTAGTAGAAAATTAGGAAAAATAGTAGAAAATTGCCAAAAAATACTAGAAAATTAAAGTAAATAGGAAATTAGGATTTATAATTTTTCATAAAAGAAAAAGAAAAAAAAAGTATACAAGAAAATACATAAAAATGATTAAAATCAGAAAATACAAAAAAAATGGGTAGTGTAATAAACTTGGGCCAAAATACAATCCAAAACACTGGCCCAATACCTTGACCCAAAGGAGATCCGGTCCAGAGGTCTAATTGAAAAGATCTCGGCCGTCCGTGTCTTTAAATCCAACGGTCCAAATAATTGAAAGATTGATTTAATTAGTTAAAAGAGGGATCAAATTTGAGCCGTCCTTCCCAATTGATCCAACGGGCGAGACCTTAGTCTCTGTAATGAACCCAAACGGCGTCGTTTTAGTAACGCACGCACAGGCCGTTGATCTCCATCAAACGGACGGCCAAGATTACCTCAGACATATCACCTATATAAGGCTTATGTCTGAATGGCCGTCTCATTTTGGCCAAATTCAAACCCTAGAGACAGCCGCCCTTTACCCCTCTCCCATTTCGTCTTCTTCAGCCCTCACAAACCTTACTCGGCCATGGCGGCCACCACCCTCCACGGTGGTCGCCGGCCTCTTTTGACTCTCCTCTCGTCTTCTCCTTCTTCTATTTCTTCTTCTCTATCAAAAAGCCCCCAAGAATTCCCCTTCTCCATAAATCCCGGTCACCGGAATCTACGCCGGTGACCACCAAAGTATGAACCACCACCTCAAACCAATGCCGTTCGAACCCCCTTTCCACGATCTATCCAATCCTATGACTCACTTCCCTCGAATCTGTCCCAGTCGTCTCGAATATTCCAAATAAGGTCACCGGAAACCCAACTCCGGTGACTCCAAAGTTCAAACCCCATCAAGATCCCCCCTTTTTCCTTCCCAAACACCCCTCTTCAAACCCAGAACCCCAAAGGCTTCGTCTTTAAGCCTTAAAAGAAGAATCAGAAAAGAAATTAATAAAAAAAAAGAGTTCTGAAAAGAATAAAGAAGGAAAAAGAAACAAGAAGGAGGCTTGAGAATCCGAAAGAAATTGAGAAAAAGAAAAAAGAGAGTAGGAAGCTCGGGGGACAGGCCCCGCTAAGCTAAGTCCCTACCCTTCTTCTTGTTCTTTTAAGCTTTTGTTGTTTATGATTTTTACTTGTGTTTCTTGCATATTCTGTTTTCTTAGATCTTGTTTCACATGATAGTTTTAGGTTTTGTTCGATTTGATTTTATGTTCTGCTTATCTTCTGTTGCTACAATTGGTCTTGAATATCCTCACATGTTAATCTGTTTTCCTTCTATACTGATTAGTTCTTCTCAACATGTTAGTTTTAGGTTTTTTTTTATCATTAGTTGTCTCTGATATTTAGTCATAAGATTTCTTAATCTGTTCTTCCGAGCATGTTAGTGACAAGATTTGGTTTGTTATTTTTCTGGTTTTGATCTCATGGTTCCTGGCCTTAAGTTCAGAGGTCTCATCTTTTCCTTGTTGTTTAACTGTTGGTTTTTGATTCATTACAAAAGCATGGCCGTCGACCTTTGTCTTTCATTTCTTTTGTTTGATGTTTAAAGTCGTAGATAATAAGTTTAAGTTACTTTGGCTCCTTTTCTTTCCTTCATTTTTTACAGTTTGGATATGTTTTGACCACTCTTATTGCTTTAGCTTGAAAGATCTACGATAGAACTAGGTTTCCTTTCCATCTCATTTTATCCTCATGATGTTCTGTGGTTTTGTTTGTTTCAAGTCATGTTCTGTTTTTGATTGAGTCAAAAGAGTTACCTTGATTCCATTACAGTCTTTAATAACTTTCATAGTCTAGTTAACTTCTCTTCTACTGTCATGCATGCTTAACTCTTATTTTCCTTTTCATCTTTTAAGTTGATGCCCTGACTGTTTTTCCTTGTGTGTTCCTCACTCATGGTTATGGCTAGAGTTCTCTTGTTTAGCTTGCAACATTTCATCTTTAATAATCAGATATCTCTTGTGCCTCCCTTCATGATTAGCTTAGTTGTTTTACCCTAATTAGAGTTTCTTCTACTAGTTCAAATGTCCATACTGTTTAGTTTGGTCCTAGGGTCAGTAGTTGGTTCTCATGAATGATATAAGTCATGCTTCTGAACAGTTTTGTGAAAATTGAGTTGTCATACATGTATGTGCCCATGAATCTTGAGTATGCTTTGGGTCTTTTAATGAATCATCTAGCATGAATTGTTTGCAATTAGGTCTGATTGATGTTAATTAACACTTTGGTATATGAAATTGAGTCATGAGAGTTGATTAATTAAGATTCATCATTATCAAACCTGCCTTCTGAGTTTTAATTGACTGATGAACATTGCTTGGTTTCATATGACTATGTGTGCATTTGAATGTCAAAATGACTGAGTTTGCATTAGGTTTATTGTTAGTATGGATACTGTTAAAGGCTTTTCATACTTTAGGAGGATTGGTTATAGCTGTAGTGCTAGGTTTCATAAATGGCTAGTTCTTAAATAGGATAAAACTTAAAAAAATCATAAAATAGGCTGTTAGTTAAACAATTGGTCTAAGAATGGTCAACCTTGCAAAGGGTTGACCCATTCTACAGGGCCTTAACACACAACCCACTTTAAAAGTGGCTGGTTGTGCAAAATGGCTATGTCTGCAAATGCAGACTAGCCCAGGCTCTCTTTAGAGCCCTGAACATAAAATGGCCAAACCTCAGCCTCCATTTGTCACGACCCTAGTTCACCAATTGTGAACATGTCGTGATGGCACCCAGTTCCCACGACTAGGTAAGCCTAACACGTTGCGGAATCTATAAATTATAATTACTTAAATAAGAAACAGCGGAAAATAACATAAAAGATATGTAATCCGTGCCACTTGGCACATACATCCGTCACACAATAAATAAACACTACCAAGATCCGGAACCCCACGGTAACACAGACTAAAAGGGAAATACAACCGTGGCTCTATGTGTAAAGAGTATCTAACAACGAAATGAAGAAAAATGTCAACTAGTAATACTAGAATAGAAGGGAAGCCTCCGGATCCGCGGACGTAGCGGATCATACCTCGAAGTCTCCCAGAAAGCTGCGGAATCACCTAGTACGAGCCTGCTCTGATGTACCTGGATCTGCACAACAAAAGTGTGCAGAAGAGTAGCATGAGTACACCACGGCGGTACTCAGTAAGTGCCAAGCCTAACCTCGATGGAGTAGTGACGAGGAAGGTCAGGGCCCTACCGAGAATAATAATAATAATAATAATAATAATAATAATAATAATAATATCGAACAATGTGAAATAGGAGATATATCTGAAATAACAGCAAAATAAGATAGAGGCTACAAGTCGTCTACAATTAAGCTAACAAGGAAAAATTAATACAACAATTACAGAATCAATAACACAAGATCTCCGGGAATTGAACCAGCATTCCATTTAACTCAATGGCTAGGATCTCCTGGAATCGAACCCGCAGGCCATTCATATCAGTATCATAGGATCTACGGGAATTGAACTCGCAGTCCTTATCTCAATATCACATGATCTTCGGGAATTGAACCCGCAATCATTTATCTCAGTGTCACAAGATCTCTAGGAATTGAACCCGCAGTCCTTTATCTCAGTATCACAGGATCTCCGGGAATTGAACCCGCAGTCAACTCATCTCAATAACAAGGATCTCCAGGAATCGAACCCGTAGTCCCTACCAATAACTCAGGATCTCGGGAATCGAACCCGTAGTCCCTACCAATATCACGTCGGGTCTCTGGGAATCGAACCCACAGCCCTGGGTCTCCGGGAATCGAACCCGCAGTCCACAAGCACAGCCAATTAAGAAATCCACAGAGTGAATAATTATGCTTTTATAACTTCACCGAAAAAAAATAGTGCCAATAATTAACAAGGAATTCAAATAAGGCAGTTAGGCAACTAAACGGTTAAGTGCTACCTAATCATGCTCTTCTAACCACTACCGGGTAAAATATCAAATTAACAACCAAAGACAGGGATATCGCTCATCGAACATTTCTGAATAAAATACGTGTTCATCAACCAGCGCATGTACACGCCCGTCACCTCGCGTACAAGGCTTTTAAACTATCACATAATATCCTAGGGGTGAAAATTCCCCCACACGAGGTTAGACAAGCCACTTACCTCGACTCCGGTACAATACCGCTATGAAACAACTCTCTTGCCGCGAATGTCGGCCTCCACAAGTGTAGTATCTGATAAAAATCAATAGAATCACATCAAAATAGGCCAATTGGGTATTACCCAATCAAAATAACTCAAAATGCACCAAAACTCACAAGTTGTCAAAACCCGACTTTCGGTACGCTTATCGAAAAATCACGAAAATTATATTTTCGGGTTCCTTATCTCAATACGAGTCTAGGCATATAAAATTTACCAAAATCGGACTCCATTTGCTCACTCAAATCAGAGATTTTCTAAAGTTCAAGACTAGGGCTAAATCCTCCGTAATTACCCCAAATTCCTCCATTTTCATGATATAATTGCATAATATTACCAATACTAATCATAATATGAGTTCATAGTTGATTACCCGATGATTTCCCTTGATTTCCTCCTCAAAATCGCCCAAAATCGCCCTTAAGCCGAGACCCCCAAATGTTAAAATGTTCTGAAATTTTTCTAACTTATGATACACTTACTTACAGCGATTTTCGCTTCTGCGGAACATTTTCAGCTTCTACGCTCCCGTATCCGCGACCAAAGGGTCGACTTCGGCGGTTCCGGGCCTAGCCGGCCATTTCCGACTACGCGAATAAAGGGCCGGCTCGGCGGACCCGCACGCGAAGAAGCTTACGCCACGCGGACAAATCCGCCTCGCGCATCCGCGGCCGGCACGCGGTCTCGCCGACGGAAAAGCGTCCGCTACGCGGACCGTGCCCAATTTCTCTCGTCGACACGCGATCCCGGACTCGCGCCGGCGACCCGGCTCGGCGGAAATTCTTCCGACTACGCGGAACCACCGGCTCTGCGCACCTCGTCCGACACGCGGACTCGGCTCCTGCGTCCGAAAGTCGCGGGGAGCGGAAACAACGAGCGAGTGCACCGGTTCCGCAATTTTCCATGTTTTCTCCCGATTAACCATCCGAAAACACCCGAGGCCCCGGGACCTCATCCAAACATACCAACACATCTTAATACCTCATTCGAACTTGCTCCGATCCTCAAAACATGTCTAACAACATCAAAACCCATAATTCGCATCGAATTCAAGCCTAAATTTCTTAAAACTTTCCGAATTGCACATTCGATCAAAAAACCCGTCCAAACGACGTCCGAATGACCTGAAAATTTGCGGACATATCCAAAATCACATAACGAAGCTACAGAAATTTGTCGGAATTCCATTCCGACCCCCGGATCAAAATCTCACCTATCGATCGGATTCGCCAAAATTTCAACCTTCGGCATTTCAAGCCTAATTGAGCTACGGACCTCCAAAATACGTCCCGAACGCGCTCCCAACCCCGAAATCACCTAACGGAGCTAATGGAACCATCGGATTTCCGTTTCGAGATCGTCTTAACACTGTTCCGGCTACGAACCGTTTTTCTAGTTTCAAAGCTCTTATTTAGGGACTAAGTGTCCCAAAATGCTCAAATTTTTTGGAACCAACTCTCCCGGCAACCCACAATAGCAGAAATGAACTTAGGGGAACAGTTAAATTAGGGATTGGGGCGTAATTTTCTAAAACGACCGGTCGGGTCGTTACATCTTCCCATGCTTAAAGATTCGTTCGTCCTCGAACGAGCATAGAAAACATACCTGGAGTAGTGAAAAGATGAGGGTACTGGCTGCGCATATCCTGCTCAGTCTCCCAAGTCGCCTCCTCGACCAGCTGGCCCCGCCACCGAACCTTTACCGAAGCGATGTTCTTTGACCTTAGCTTTCTGACCTGCCTGTCTAGAATGGCTACTGGCTCCTCAACATAAGAAAGATCCTTGTCTAGCTGAACAGATGTGAAATCCAACACGTGCGACGGGTCACCATGGTATCTCCGGAGCATGGAGACATGAAATACGGGGTGAACGCCAGCTAGGCTGGGAGGTAAGGCCAACTCATAAGCAACCTCCCCAATACGCCTCAAAATCTCAAAAGGGCCAATAAATCTGGGACTCGGCTTCCCTTTCTTCCCGAACCTCATAACGCCCTTCATGGGCGAGACTCGACGAAGAACCCGCTCGCCAACCACAAAAGCCACGTCGCGAACCTGCTCGTCCGCGTAACTCTTACTGTACTGGGCGGGCCGCGCGAAGTACGTGCGAATCGCGCTTGACCTTGTCCGCAGCCTCCGAACCATATCGGTACCTAGTAACACCGGCCTCGCCGGCTCAGAGCCAACCCACGGGAGACCTGCGCCTCCTGCCATATAGGGCCTCGTACGGTGCCATCCGAATATTGGACGGTAGGCGTTGTTATAAGCAAACTCCGCCGGTGGCAAGAAGTGATCCCATGAACCTCCGAACTCGATCACGCACGCGCGGAGCATATCCTCCAAAATCTGAATAGTGCGCTCGGACGCCCGTCTGTCTGGGGGTGAAATGCGGTGCTCAACTCAACCGAGTGCCTAACTCCTACTGTACGACTCTCCAAAACCGTGAAGTGAACTGAGTGCCTCTATATGAAATGATGGAAACTGGAATACCATGCGGCCGAACTATCTCCTTGATATAGATCTCCGCCGGTCGCTCCGATGAATAAGTAGTGCTCACCGGTATAAAATGGGCGGACTTGGTCGGCCGATCCACAATAACCCAAATAGAATCAAACTTCCTAATAGTCCGTGGAAGCCCAGATACAAAGTCCGTGGTGATGCGCTCCCATTTCCACTCTGGAATCTCAATCCGTTGCATCAATCCACCCGGACGCTGATGCTCATACTTCACCTGCTGGCGGTTGAGGCATCTAGAAACATAATCAACTATATCCCTCTTCGTCCGCCTCCACCAGTAATGTTGTTTCAAGTCCTGATACATCTTCGCGGCACCGGATGGATGGAATACCGCGAACTATGGGCCTCTGCTAGAATCGACTCTCGAAGATCATCTACATTGGGCACACAGATACGGCCCTGCATCCTCGTAACTCCATCATCCCCGATGGTAACATCTCGAGCATCGCCACGCCGAACTCCATCACGAAGGACAAGCAAATGAGGGTCGTCGAGCCGACGCTCCCCGATGCGGTCAAATAGAGAAGGCAGAAACCACGCAAGCTAAAACCCGGCTGGGGCTCCGAAAGATCCGGTCTAACCAACTGCCCGGCCAAAGCACTGAACATCCGTCGCCATAGGCCTCTCTGAAGGCTGGTAGATATGCTAAACTCCCCAAACTCTCTGCCCGACGACTCGAGGCATCGGCAACCACGTTAGCCTTGCTGGATGATAGAGAATAGTAATATCGTAGTCCTTCGGTGGTTCCGACCATCTCCTCGACGCATATTCGGGTCCTTCGCCTAAGCAAGTGCTTGCAAGCTCCGGTGATCGGTGTAGATCTCGGAAGGAACCCGTATAAATAATGACGCCAAATTTTTAAGGCGTGAACAATGGCGGCTAGCTCCAAATCATGAACAGGGTAATTCTTCTCATGCACCTTCAGCTGTCTCGACGCGTAGGCAATCACCCTGCCGTCCTGCATCAATACCGCACCGAGTCCAACTCGTGAGGCATCACAATATACAGTATAGGACCCCGAACCTGTAGGCAACATCAATATAGGGGCCGAAGTCAACGCTGTCTTGAGCTTCTGAAAGCTCGCCTCGCACTCGTCTGTCCACTGAAAAGGGGCACCCTTTTGGGTCAATCTAGTCATAGGTGCTGCAATCGAAGAGAACCCCTCTACGAAACGACGGTAGTAGCCCGCCAAACCAAGAAAACTGCGAATCTCAGTAGCGGAGGAGGGTCTGGGCCAACTCTGCACGGCCTCCACCTTCCTCGGATCTACTCGAATACCATCACTCGACACCACGTGGCCCAAAAATGCCACTGAACTCAACCAAAATTCACATTTAGAGAACTTGGCATAAAGTTGCTTCTCCCTCAGAATCTGAAGCACTATCCTCAAATGCTGCTCGTGCTCTTCCCGGCTCCGAGAATATACTAGAATATCATCAATGAAGACAATCACGAACGAGTCCAGATAAGGCCTGAACACACTGTGCATCAAATGCATAAATGCTGCTGGGGCATTAGTCAACCCAAAAGACATCACGAGGAACTCATAGTGACCATACCGGGTCCTGAAGGCAGTCTTCGGGATATCTGGCTCCCGAATCTTCAGCTGGTGATACCCGGAGCGCAAATCAATCTTAGAAAACACATGTGCGCCCTGTAACTGGTCAAATAAATCATCAATACGGGGCAAAGGATACCGGTTCTTCACTGTAACCTTATTCAGCTGACGATAGTCAATACACATACGCATAGAACCGTCCTTTTTCTTCACAAACAATACAGGAGCACCCCAAGGCGAAACACTGGGTCGAATAAAACCCTTGCCCAATAACTCCTGTAACTGATCCTTCAACTCCTTTAATTCAGGAGGAGCCATACGGTACGGTGGAATAGAAATGGGCTGAGTGCCCGGCAACAAGTCAATAGCAAAGTCAATGTCTCTGTCGGGCGGCATGCCCGGAAGATCAGCTGGAAATACATCAGCAAAGTCACGTACCACATGAACAGAATCAATAGAGGGAGTGTCAATACTGACGTCCCGCACATAGGCTAGATAAGCAGCACACCCCTTCTCAACCATACGCTGAGCTCCGAGAAAAGAAATAACACGGCTAGGGGTGTGATCTAGAGTACCACTCCGCTCAATACGTGGAATGCCGGCATAGCCGGCGTCACGGTCTTGGCGTGACAATCGAGAATAGCATAATGGGGCGACAACCGGTCCATGCCCGGAATAATATCAAAATCGACCATCCCGAGCGACAATAGATCCGCTCCGGTCTCAAAATCACAAATGGTAACCAAACACGGCCAATATACACGGTCCACAACCAAAGAATCACCCGCCGGAGTGGAAACATAAATGGGGGCACTCAAAAGAATCCCGAGGCACACCCGGATGAGAAGCAAAGTAAGAAGACACATATGAAAAAGTGGAACCGGGGTCGAATAGAGCCGATGCCTCCCTCGTGACTAACGAGAATAATACTGTGATAACGGAATCGGATGCGACGAGCGCGGCGCGATCGGGGAATAGCATAGAATACGGCTCTGTCCCCCTCTCGAGGGCGGCCTCTAGAACACGACCCCGCGCCGGGCGCGCTGGGCGAGGTGGAATAGCAGTGGAGGTCGGAATGATAGCCTGCGCCGACCACGAGAGCCACGGCGATGCTGCGAAGGCGGTGAGGGTGCCCCCTCCTGCGCACGGGGCACTCCTCGCCGGATGGCGAGTATCCCCGCACCCAAGCAAGCTACGGGAGGACACGGTGAGCGTGGCGGCCGGCCTTCTCCCCGCTAGCGCGACCTGCGGAAGGACCCGCGCGGGGAGGTGCGGCTGGAAGCCGGGGAGCATAATAAGGCTCGCGAGGTCTGGGAGGAGCTGGAGTACTGCTGCTGCGGGCAATGCGAGGTGAGCGGTCGGCCGGAATAACCCTCGCCAAAACGACCAGGGCCGATGAAGTGCGGGCACCGGAGAAATGGCCGGACTCACGAGACCTCTTGGCCTCTCTGTCTCCCCGCTCTCTAGGGAGCATACCCTCGATCCTCACGGCGATGCTAGCGCCCGCCGATAAGATATATACGTCTCCCGACTCTGCGGCCGTCGTCGGATCGGATAGGCGGAATCGGGCCCTCGATAAATCTCCGTACTCTCTCCCGAACACGTGGCTACCAAGGCGGGTGCATGCCTGGCCAGAGGGTGGAACTGATGGCATACTCCGATGCTGACATGGAGCCCTGTCGCAACCGCTCAAACTCCGGCGCCAAGAATCCCTAAGGCTCTGTGGAACAAACTCCCTCAAAAATAGATGTGAAAACTGCGTCCAAGTCAATGAAATAGACTCCTCTGGACTATCCAACTCATACGTGCGCCACCAATCATAAGCAGCCCCGCGAAACTGAAAAGCAGTGAAGGAAACCCCACTGGTCTCTACAATCCCCATAGTACGGAGGATACGATGACACTCCTCCAGAAAGCCCAATGCATCATCTGTAGCCAAACCACTGAACACCGGAGGATCGTATTTCTTGAACCTCTCTAATCTACCCTGCTTGCCCTCGGAGGCAGCTGGTCCACCTCCAGGCTATACTGGGGCGGCAGGAGACATAACAAAAATCTTCAGAACCTGTCCCATGGGAACTCACTGCTCATGTATAAAAGCTGCGGGAGTTTGGGCCTGTTGCTCGGCCTAAGATGTAGCTGCAGTGAGAGGAAGCAACCCCGCCTGTGCTAAAGTAGTATACATGCTCAAGAACTGGGCCAGGGTCTCCTGGAGTGCTGGAGTAATAGCAGTTGTAGTCGGTATACCAGGTGCCTCTACTGCAACCTGAACCACTGGTGGTGCCTCAGCGGCAGCGCGTGCGGGTGCTGTGGCTCCACCTCGGGCACGTCCTCGACCTCTACCACGGCCCTGGCCTCTCTAACGGCGGCAAAAGGGAGCGCGGGTACCTGATCGTCGCGAGTAGCTCGTGTCCTCACCATCTGTGAGAGAATAGAAAGCAGTAGTTTAGATTTGATGCCAAAAATGTCGCACGACAAGGAATCCAAAAGAAATGAAGAGTTTCCTAAACGGTTACATAGCCCATCGTAGATAAATACAGACGTCTCCGTATCGATCAGCGAGACTCTAAGTAATCGGTCTGTGTCCCGTGACTCCTATGAACCTAGAGCTCTGATACCAACTTGTCACGACCCTAGTTCACCAATTGTGAACATGTCGTGATGGCACCCAGTTCCCACGACTAGGTAAGCCTAACACGTTGCGGAATCTATAAATTATAATTACTTAAATAAGAAACAGCGGAAAATAACATAAAAGATATGTAATCCGTGCCACTTGGCACATACATCCGTCACACAATAAATAAACACTACCAAGATCCGGAACCCCACGGTAACACAGACTAAAAGGGAAATACAACTGTGGCTCTATGTGTAAAGAGTATCTAACAACGAGATGAAGGAAAAATGTCAACTAGTACTACTAGAAAAGAAGGGAAGCCTCCGGATCCGCGGACGTAGCAGATCATACCTCGAAGTCTCCCGGAAAGCTGCGAAATCACCTAGCACGAGCCTGCTCTGATGTACCTGGATCTGCACAACAAAAGTGTGCAGAAGAGTAGCATGAGTACACCACGGCGGTACTCGGTAAGTGCCAAGCCTAACCTCGATGGAGTAGTGACGAGGAAGGTCGGGGCCCTACTGAGAAACAATAATAATATGATGATAACAAAATAAACAGTTTAACATATAACAACAAAATTTCCAAAATAACAATATTTACTTGAACTGTCTACAACCAAGCTAATAACAAATAACCAACTCGAATAAACAAATCCAGGATTCTCTAGGAATTGAACCCGCGGTCCCGATAACAGTACCCACGGGTCTCCGGGAATCGAACCGCCAGCCCGTGTCTCGATAATATCACGATAACTCGGGATCTCGGGAATCGAACCCGTGGTCCCTACCGATAACTCGGGATCTCGGGAATCGAACCGTAGTCCTACCGATAACTCGGGATCTCGGGAATCGAACCGTAGTCCTCACCGATAACTCGGGATCTCGGGAATCGAACCGTAGTCCCTACCGATAACTCGGGATCTCGGGAATCGAACCGTAGTCCCACCGATAACTCGGGATCTCGGGAATCGAACCGTAGTCCCACCGATAACTCGGGATCTCGGGAATCGAACCGTAGTCCCTACCAATATCACGTCGGGTCTGCGGGAATCGAACCCGCGGCCACTGGGTCTCCGGGAATCGAACCGCCGGTCCACGAGCACGACCGATTAAGGAATCCACGAGTGAATAATTATGCTTTTATAACTTCGACGAAAAATAGTGCCAATAATTAACAAGGAATTCAAATAAGGCGGTTAGGCAACTAAACAGTTAAGTGCTACCTAATCATGCTCTTCTAACCACTACCGGGTAAAATATCAAATTAACAACCAAAGACAGGGATATCGCTCATCGAACATTTCTGAATAAAATACGTGTTCAACAACCAGCACATGTACACGCTCGTCACCTCGCGTACAAGGCATTTAAACTATCACATAATATCCTAGGGGTGAAAATTCCCCCACGCGAGGTTAGACAAGCCACTTACCTCAATTCCGGTACAAAACCGCTAAGAAATAACCCTCTTGCCGCGAATGTCGGCCTCCACAAGTGTAGTATCCGATAAAAATCAATAGAATCACATCAAAATAGGCCAATTGGGCATTACCCAATCAAAATAACTCAAAATGCACCAAAACTCACAAGTTGTCAAAACCCGACTTTCGGTACGCTTATCGAAAAATCACGAAAATTATATTTTCGGGTTCCTTATCTCAATACGAGTCTAGGCATATAAAATTTACCAAAATCGGACTCCATTTGCTCACTCAAATCAGAGATTTTCTAAAGTTCAAGACTAGGGCTAAATCCTCCATAATTACCCCAAATTCCTCCATTTTCATGATATAATTGCATAATATTACCAATACTAATCATAATATGAGTTCATAGTTGATTACCTGATGATTTCCCTTGATTTCCTCCTCAAAATCGCCCCAAATCGCCCCTTAAGCCGAGACCCAAAATGTGTTAAATGTTCTGAAATTTTTCTAACTTCTGATACACTTACTTACAGCGATTTTCGCTTCCGCGGAACATTTTCCGCTTCTACGCTCCCGTATCCGCGACCAAAGGGTCGTTTCTGCGGTTCCAGGCCTAGCCGGCCATTTTCCGCTTCTGCGATATACGGACCGCCTCTGCGCGTCCGCTTCTGCGAAGACTCGATCGCTCCTGCGGAAATTTCCGCTTCTGCGGCTAGGCGTCCGCCTCTGCGGACTCGCCTAAGCGGCTCCCTTCCGCTTCTGCGATGGCCGCTTCTGCGGCTCCCTTTCCGCTTCCGCGATTCGGCTTCAGCGGAAAATTCTTCCGCTTCTGCGAAATCACCCGCTCCTGCGCACCTCGTCCGCTTCTGCGGACTCGCTCCTGCGTCCAAAATTCCGCAGGAGCGGAAACAACAGAAGCAGGATCCCAACCTGCAATTTTCCACAATTTTATCCCGTTTAACCATCCGAAAACACCCCGAGGCCCCGGGACCTCATCCAAACATACCAACACATCTTAATACCTCATTCGAACTTGCTCCAATCCTCAAAACACGTCTAACAACATCAAAACCCATAATTCGCATCGAATTCAAGCCTAAATTTCTTAAAACTTTCCGAATTGCACATTCGATCAAAAAACCCGTCCAAACGACGTCCGAATGACCTGAAAATTTGCGGACATATCCAAAATCACATAACGAAGCTACAGAAATTGTCGGAATTCCATTCCGACCCCGGATCAAAATCTCACCTATCGATCGGATTCGCCAAAATTTCAACCTTCGGCATTTCAAGCCTAATTGAGCTACGGACCTCCAAAATACGTCCCGAACGCGCTCCCAACCCCGAAATCACCTAACGGAGCTAATGGAACCATCGGATTTCCGTTTCGAGATCGTCTTAACACTGTTTCGGCTACGAACCGTTTTTCTAGTTTCAAAGCTCTTATTTAGGGACTAAGTGTCCCAAAATGCTCAAATTTTTTTGGAACCAACTCTCCCGGCAACCCACAATAGCAGAAATGAACTTAGGGGAACAGTTAAATTAGGGATTGGGGCGTAATTTTCTAAAACGACCGGTCAAATGGTTTTGGGCCCAAATGTTCAGTGATTGGCTTTAATAGCCAAAGCTAAGTCTCAACTTGAGACTGGCTAGATTTTAAAGAGTTGTTTTAATAATAAAGCAGGCTATGCCTGCAATTAGCTTAAATTTGAAATAACTTAGTGTTAATTAACTGAAATAGATCCAGAAGTGGCTAAAATTGAAATAGTCCCTTAAAATAAATCTGGCCAGCCCTTAAATACTAATGCCAGGACTGGCTATTAGTTAAATAGGTTCAAAGGTTGCTGAAATTTAACCTAGGTAAGCTAGTAAATAAACAGTGCCCTTAGGGACACAATTGGGAATTAAAAAGGTGAAATAGTAAATAGTTAGAACCTAAGAGGGTAGGGGAGTCCTTTGTACCCCTGATTTCTGCAATTTTGCAGAGATTTAAGGGTATAATGGTCTCCCTAAAAAGGGAAATCTGTAAAAATCTCAAACCCCTAAGGTCATACTAGTAAAAACCCCCTAAAAGGAATCTTTAGAACCTTCCAGCACATGCTGGAAGGATTTCTGTTAACAGAAATTGGGGCTAAAGTGTATAATTCATAATTTTAGGAGGGGGAGAAGTGGGATTAATCCCATACTTCCTCCCCAAGTCTTCGGCCCTAAAAGATAACTATATATACCTCTAAGAAAGGGCTAAAAAGGGGGTTCCAATTTTGAGTAATCTGAAAATATATCTGGGTTCCAACTTAAGCAGTTCTGAAATATACCTAGGCTGGAATTATAGGATACAAAAATTTCAGAGATAAAATAGTAATATAGCAGTGGGATTTCTGTGGATTCTCGAACAAAAAAAACTCGTTGGTTTCTTCTGATTTTGCTGGGTTTTGCTGAGGGTTTCTGTTCGTTGCTCTTTGGGCTCATTTGTTTGCTGTTGCTCTGTTATTTGGTTCATTGTTACTTCACTGTTGCATTGTTGTTGAGTCCTTGCTGATTGCTTGCTCCTTTTCCCTTAGAACTCATTGGATTTTCCTTATTCATCCAGGTACTCTTCTCTTCTGAATGATGCTGTATTCATGAATTGATGGAATAAAATGAAGATCCAGATCGAGTTTTATGCTTTTCATATATAGTTTGTAGCTTTAAAATTGTTAGTTTGGATTCGTAATTTGATTATTGTAGCAGTAGATAGTGACTGAAAGGAAAACAGATACTAATGATGTAATAATATAGTAGTAGTAGTAATTAGTACCTCACCTAGTTAATTAGGTAAAATCCTTAAAATGAAGTTAAGTAACTATCACATAGGTCTACAATAACAGAAGCTCATATAGGAGTTGATCAATATGCTGGCGTAATTAGCTTATCTTGTCGATATCCAAATTCAAATGAGCTAGAATAGGAAATAATCGGATGAAGTAACGTTAAGGTAAAACGGGTTTTAGGAATATCAAGTAAGTCTGATTCATATCAGTGTTGGTGGTAGATCATGACTGTGAATTAGTACATAGAAACAAGAAGGTTTAAAAGGAGATTCACGAATGAGAGTATAATAGATCATCTGCAAAATGGGAAATGTGATACCAGAAATAGAAGCAAACAGTAAAAATCCAGTGATAAAAATCCAATGCAAATTTCACAGTCATTTAGTATAGTAATAATCTGGAAATATAGCAAGTAATTAAACTATAGATCTTACTTCACATAGCTAAATTATTATTGATTTCCTAGTTTAAAAACTTCAGTGTTAATATATGTTAGTTCAACAGAAATAAAGGTGAAAGTAGTCGATTAGTTTAGTTCTCATTAATTAGTGGTTAATTTAGAAATAATGTTGATCTTTAGACTTCATCCATAATCAAATCGTTTACCCAGAATTAGTATGAACCTCAACTGTTAGTTTAAAGTAGCATGTTAAACTCCATGTACATAGATATTGAACTTAAAGTTAGTACTTTGTGCTCCTCTTTCTGATTAATAAAAATGTTCAAATTTTACCTCTTAATTATGTGTATTTATCATACTGTGAAATGGTGTTTCTGTTTTGTTAATTCATTCGGTTTGGGTCCAAAACATAACGTGGGCCTGAACTATGGTGTTATTCGACTGGGCTGCCCAAATATAAATCTGAAGACTGCCTGGGCACATCTAGCATTAAGCTGAAAACCGTTCCAAGACCCAGGCCCAATAACAAAATTCGACAGGCCTGGAATGTTTAATGATACAAAAATCGGCTAAGGCAAAAACAATATAGAAAATGTAGTACACACAAAATAGGATTGGACTTTAATAAATTAAATTGGGACGAGCCTTGCCCGAATAATAACGGGGCCCCCATTTAGTAATAAGATGACATAGTAGAATAGGAGAGGCTAATAGTGAATTCCATAGCCTCTCCCAAAATTAAAAGCCAATAGATTATTTTAGGGCACGATTTTAATATATACTTTCCTATGAACGAGTGTGCACTTGGTGCGACTCAAATCCAAATCTCGGTAAAGCTGAAATACACCAAAAGTCATAGGCGTACTTGGTTGCGGTATGACTCGAGGCGTGTTTTCGCGATACCGCAAATTCCAAAAAAATAATATTTAACGTAAAAGCACATTATGTTGTTAAAACCTATAATTGAGTCAAACAAAAGTCAAGAACGACAGTGGAGCGACCGTGCTAAAACCACGGAATCCGGGAGTGCCTAACACCTTTTCCCGGGTTAACAGAGTTCCTTATCCGGATCTCTGCTTCGCAGACATTTATAAGAGTCAAAATTCCTCGGATTCGGGATTAACCGGTGACTTGGGACACCATTGTCATTCCCAAGTGGCGACTCTGATTAATCTCTAATAAAATCCCGAACCGATTGTCCTTTAATTGGAAAAACTCCTTCCCTTACGTTATTTTATCCGTTTCGGGTAATTGAGCGTCGGGGTATACCCTACAAGTGTATTTATACGCTTTTAAGTGTGTTGGGGTAGTAAAAAAGGGAGGTGTGACAGCTCTGGCGACTCTGCTGGGGAACTAACCCTGAATTTCGATTTCAGGGTTTAAGAACTCAAGCTCCTTAGAACTGCCGTTCGCGTTTTTGTTTGACTTCATTATGTGATTTGAATAACATGCTATGTGCTTTATCGCTTTGATATTATGTGAACTGTATATAAAACTGTGCCGAAAACCCTTCTCTCTTCTCCCTCGGGGATGTGCTTACTGGTTGAGACTCCCCTTTCTGTTAAAGTCACCTTAAATTAAGAAAATAGAGGTCGGATAAGTTACAAAGCCGATTGACTCCGCGGGTCATCGGTACGTAGCCCCCTCCTCGATTCGAGTTGTCCGCTCGGGTACACGGTCTAGCAATCCATGAAACCATAAGATTTTGAACATAGGTCTAGGACGATTATTTGCATCATATTTGACTTAGGGGACTCAACACAGGGGTTGGGTCCGTCTAGGACAGGTGACCCGGTATTGAAAAGACCGAGCATATTATGTGTTGCATTTTATTGTCCTTGATCGTTATGCGGACCGGCGGAAATCCCGAGGATAGAAAAATTGTTGAAAAAAAGAGAAAAAAATAAGAGTTATAGAAAATAGGTACCTGGAAAAATTGAAAATTTTGAAAAATAGAAGGAACAGTTTTTATTAAAATAATTGGTCAAATAATCTGACCGAACTACGCAGGTTTGATTCTCGCCATTAGGTGGGATACGTAGGCAACCCTTAAACGGGTCCAACCACACTTTTAGAAAACGACCAAAAAAGATTTTCTTTTCAAATAATCGAGGTGATTGCTATTTTTGGAAATGGCCGAATGTTCCGAAAGGACGCCGGAAGGCCGTTTTGGCAAAAATGGCCACTTCGAAAGTCATTTTCTTTTCTTTCCTTCAAAAATTGAAAACTTGCATTGAAAAAGATTTTTCTTTTTTCTAAATAAAATCACTTTAATAAATGTGCAGGACGAGCACGATGATGAATGAACATTTTTCCTTAAATAAAATCCCTTTGGAGCTGAAATTATGGTGGCAGGACATGGGATCCGATGGTCAAGACTGGATCAAAAAGTACTTAAAAGGCCATACGGGGTTACTAGACATGGTTCCTCGAGGTGATGTGGTTAGAGCGTTGGTCACATTTTGGGATTCGGCACACAACGTATTTCATTTCCCAGATTTTGAACTTACCCCAACTTTGGAGGAGATTGCCTTGTACATCGGGAAGACCGAGGTCCCGCTGAAAGGAAAATACCCGGTATCTCCGAGGACGGTAACAGTACATCGCTTCCTCGACTCTTTGAAAATCGCCCGGAATGTTCATAATGAAGATCTGGCCAACGGATTTTGTTCTTTAAGCTTCATCTACAATAGGTTTGGACACGTTGGGGGTTTCAATGATCTTACCAACAAGTTATGATGTAAGTCCAACCGAGCGAAATGGGAGGAACACCGGAGGTTCGCATTTTTGGTGGCATTTCTCGGAGTTATCGTATTCCCGAGGAAAGATGGACATATCAATATAAAAGTTGCCGGGATAGCTACCACACTGATAGTACAAGATAACTGTACTCTGGCCCCAATGATTGTGGCGGATATCTACCGTGCTCTGACTGCGTGCAAAGCGGGGGCTAGTTTCTTCGAAGGGTGTAACTTGATTTTGCAAATCTGGCTAATTGAGCATCTATGCCACCATCCTTCGTTCTCGAGTTATGGTTCGGCCAAACGGACATGTTTGAAGGAGTTCAATACGAGGACAAAAGAAGTAAAGTTGCCAGAAGGAGTCCAAGGTTGGATTGTGTATCTTCGATCACTAACCTGACGGTCAAATTGATTGGACGTATGACTGGTTACCTCTTGACGAGGTGATATACATGCCAACGGAGGGATCGCCATTTTTGATCATGGGTTTGACGAGTATACAACCTTATGCCCCATACAGAGCCCTGCGACAGTTGGGCCGGTGTCAGATTATTCCGAGAGATGGGGATCTCGGTGTGCAAGCTGTGGAGATTGGTCCGGACGGGCAATTCCCGGAAGCAAAACTCCGGCAAATCTGGAATGAGTGCCAAAATTTGAAGATTGATACTTGTGTGCCGAATAGGGCAAAGGGGGAGATATCACCTGGATACTCCACATGGTACCGACGAGGGGTTGAACACGAACGTCTTTCAAAGAGACATCACTTGCAAGACCTGATAGAGCAATCCGAGGAGAATCAGAAATGGGTGGCCAAGGAAAAGGAATACAAGGCCAAAATCAGTCTGTTGGAGGATAAATTGAGAAATCTTCATTTCGAGAGTGGCTTACAAGCAGCATCCGATGAAGTGGAAAAGAAACAGCTGAAGAAAGAAAATGAGATGTTGAAGGCTCAAATAGCTCAAATGAAAATAGCATCCGAGACCCCAGTTCGTTCAGCCCGGGATGAAAAGTTAATTGAGATTCTCCGACGGAAAGTAAATGACTATAGCTTCGATTTGGACAAAGCTGAAAAAGAGTTAGTCAGGGCTCGGAAGCAAATGGACAAAGATGCTGAGGAAAGAGCCAAGTTGGTTCGGCAACTACAAGACAAGCACTATTTTGAAGTAGCTCAGCTTAGAAAGAAAATAATTTCAGCCACGGTCAAGAGTAACAAGATTATCAAAGATCTTGAAGAAGAAAGAGAGCACTGCTACACGACTATGGCTAGATTAGAATTGGAGCTGCAACAAGTGCAAAAGGACAACCAACATACCTTGGATGCTCGCACTCAACAAATAAGCCGGTTATTGCAAGAAAAAGGGGTCATCAGAGAAAAGATTGTTCGCATCGCCCAATACATCACCCGGAAGACTCAGCTTTGTGAAGATATGTCTCGAAGGACTTTTGTATCTGCAGTAAAGTTCTTTGTACAACAAGTCATGGCCGACCTAGATAGGCTTCAAAGGGGATTAGCATATAGGCCCGCGGCAAGGCCGAATGATGCCTCGCGGGCACTAGGTGCATTAATGTACTCTTAGGGCATGCATCATCTTTATTTTTCTTTTAAAGCATCACTTTATAATCAATGTTTTGAATTATCAATGAGAAAACAAGTGTTGTTACCAATTCTTTTGCTTTATGTCATTTCCTTTAAATCCGCTAGGCAAATAAATAGGAACGTAATTATGAAAACGACAAGGAAAAAGAGAGAAAAGAAAAAGCAAGAAAAAAGGAAAAAGAGAAAGCAAGACAAAAAGAAAAAAAAGCAAGAAAAGAGAGAAAGAAGAAAAGAAAAGAAAAAGAGAAAGAAAAAGAAAAGAAGAGAGGAAGAAAGAAAAAGAAAGAAAAGAAAAAGAGCGGAAAAAGAGAAAAGCGATTGATCCAAATAAGCAGCGGGCGGGATGATGCATAACGACTCGAGTAAATGTGTTTTTTCTTAAAATCGTTTCATCTTATTCATGCACTAACAACTAACGAGTGTTGATGCTTGTGAGTTCAGATTCTCTAGGCAACTGGCATTCTGGCTACCCACCCATACAACACCAGATACAAAAAGATGACAAAGGCTGTGTCCCAGGAAATTGAGGCAACTATTGTGGATCCTGCTCACGAAGAAGAGATCGTGGATGTGGCAGGAATGAAGGAAGAAATGTACAAGCTGAGGCAGCAGATGGCCGAGATGTACCAGGCCTGGTCTAGAGGTCAACCACTACCAGCCTACCCTGCCAACCCCGCATATGTCCCTCCAGCCAATCCTAATCTTGAACCACCTGCAATGAACTCATCCTCCACCTACCCCGATTACCCCTCACTACTATGCCTCCACCTCCCAGATACCACCACCTCCAGCCAAGCAAGCACCACCTCACATACCACAAGTTGCTCCTGTGTATGTAGCACCTCCACCCGCTGCTATGCACAAATCCTCTAGTGAACCGATGTTTCATATACATGACCCTCACTACTACCCTCCAGAGCCAACTTTTAGACAACACGAGTCTCATGCTCCGATGATAGAAACAAGTGAAGAAAGGATTGCAAAGAGTGCCGGGCAAGAAGAGATGGCCCGAAAAGTGAAAAGTCTGGAGAATGCTTTCCGCACTATGCAAGGTCTAGGAGGGCAGGTAAGTGTAGCCTATAAAGACCTGTGTCTGTTCCCCGAGGTGCAGCTTCCCGCGGGATTCAAGTTGCCAAAATTCGACATGTATAGCGGACACGGGGATCCGGTAGCTCATCTCAGAGGATACTGTAGCAAGATGAGAGGGGCGGGAGGTAGAGATGAGTTATTGATGGCGTACTTCAGCCAGAATCTGAGTGGTTCAGCTTTAGAATGGTACACTCAACAAGACCATACAAGGTGGTTCGTCTGGGATGACCTAGCACAAGCCTTTGCAACCCATTTTCAGTATAACTTGGAGATCATACCCGACAGGTTATCCCTTACCAAAATGGAGAAGAAGCCAGGGGAAAGCTTTAGGGAATACAGTTTTAGATGGAGGGAGCATGCCGCGAGAGTAGATCCACCCATGAAAGAAGGGGAGATGGTGGATTGTTTTCTACAGGCTTTGGAGCCTACATACTACAGTCATCTAGTGTCGGCAATTGCAAAGAGTTTTAATGAAGTTGTGAAAATGGGAAGCTTTGTAGAAGAAGGATTGAAAACGAATAAAATCATGAGTTTTTCGGCTATCAAGGCCACCAATCAAGCTATACAAACTGGAAACGGGGGAGTAATGGGAAAGAAGAAGAAGGAAGAGGTGGCAACTGTAGAGAGCAGGCCATGGAGTCGCAACCCACATTATAACCCACCAAGACCCTACCGCCAACACCCACCAAACCCGTCAACTCCATATAATCCACCACCGCCATCTTACCCGCCAAACCCATACAACACATCAAGCCCATATAACTCACCACCACCACCATACCCACCAACAGTCCCACATTACCACCACCCACAAGCCCAAGCCTACCCACCACTACCACCCCATGTGTGGAGAGCTCAAGCTCCACACAATGTGTACCACACCCAAAACACATACCGAACCTCTAAACCTTACCGAAACCAAAATAGGCCCAGGCCTGACTCTGAGTGGAGAAACAAGGCAAGAAAAACATTCACCCCTCTCGGAGAATCATACACCAGCCTTTATCATAGGTTGAAAGAGTTGGGGATGTTGAGCCCCGTGGCACCAAAAGTTCCCAACCCACCCCCGAAAAACCTTAATCCTTCTGTTAGATGTGAATACTGTTCGGGAACATTGAGTCACGATACTGAAAAATGTTGGCAGTTAAAGAATGCCATTCAGGATCTCATTGATGAGAGGAGAATTGAAGTACAGGCTCCTGAAGCCCCAAACATTACCCAGAATCCGCTGCCAAATCACCACGAAACACACATGATAGAGCTGGTGCAAGGTGATAGTAGTCGAAAACCGTCTCAAGCTGTGATGATGATAAAGTCGAGTGGCAAGTTAGAAAAGGAAGCTGTGAAAGAGAAAGCGATTGTTGAGAAACCAAAGCCAGTAGTGGTGGGAGGTTTAAAAGTGGTAGTGCCAGGCGCAAAGACGATTGTGACTGTGAAAGGCGCAAGTACTGAGCCAGTAATTATAAAGCCGATAGTGCAAATGCCGGTGGTGAGTACAAAGACTGTACCTTGGAACTATAACAAGATAGCAGTAGTTTATAAGGGAAAAGAGATTTCTGGTGAAATTAATGAAACGCATGGACTCACCCGGTTTGGAAGATGCTTTGCTCCAGAGGAACTGAGAAAGATAAAAACGGTAAAAGAAAGTCAATTGAAGAAACCAGTGTCAGAAGAGGAAGCGGAAGAATTCCTTAAGAAGATGAAGTCACAAGAGTACTCAGTGGTTGAGCAGTTGAGGAAGACCCCTGCTCAAATCTCTTTGCTATCTCTGCTAATACATTCAGAAGAACACCGGAAGGCTCTTATGAAGATTCTAAATGAGGCTCATGTTCCGGAAAAGATTTCGGTTTGTCATTTGGAAAAGATTACCAACAAAATTTTCGAGTCTAATCGGATCACATTCTCTGATAAGGAGCTGCCGGTGGAGGGAACTGAGCATAATAAGGTATTGTACCTTACGGTAAAGAGTGAAGAGTCAGTAGTGACCAGGGTATTGATCGACAACGGATCGAGCGCTAACATTTGCCCGCTGTCAACTTTAGGGAAACTAAACATCAGTCCGGACAGAATCCGGAAGAATAGTATAAACGTGAGAGGGTTTGACGGTGGGGGTAAAAACACGTTGGGAGATATTATTCTGGAAGTGACAATCGGTCCTGTTGATTTTACTATGGAGTTCCAAGTGCTCGACATTGCTGTGTCATATAACTTGTTGTTAGGTCGACCTTGGATTCACGCGGCTAAGGCAGTACCATCTTCTCTACACCAGATGGTCAAGTTTGAGTGGGAACAGCAAGAGATTGTAGTACATGGGGAGGAAAATGCGTGTAATGTGGTAGCACCATTTGATGATACTGACGGGGATAGAGGTCCTTGGGTCTACCAAGTGACAGATGCTATTGTAGTGAACAGAATTGCTGAAGGGGAGAAGTTGCCAATCCCTATGATGGCACCAACTGCTGTGATGGTGGCCAGAGAAATGCTGAGAAACGGATTTGCACCAGGGAAGGGATTAGGCAAAACATTGCAGGGAGTCATTCAACCAGTTCAGCTTCCGGAAAACAAAGGTACATTCGGCTTAGGGTTCAAACCCACCTTTGCCGACATCCAAAGAGCCTCAAAAGCCAAAAAGAACTGGACCTTGCCCAAACCCATACCCAAATTATCCTACACCTTCATCAGGCCTTGTACAAAATATCAGCCATCTGCTGCTACAAAGTGCATTGAGACCCAACTTGATGAACAAATGCTGGGTTTTGAGAAGATGTTTTGGGAGGTGAATACGATTGAAGCAGGGGAAGGCACAAGCAAAATGGACGTGCAGTTTGTGGGACCTGAAATCATGTTGAACAATTGGGAAGCTACTCCTTTCCCTATCAGGAAGGAGTCTTGGTAGTTAGCTCCAAAATTTCATCATTGCTTTCCCAAAAGTTGTTATTTTATAGTTTTCCCATTCCTCTCATGAAAAGAAAATCACCATGTATCCCGAACATTGTTCGTTCTTTTATCAATGAAATGCAGTTTTCCTTTTCTTCACTTTTGCCTTATTTTTCTTTATTTTTCCTTTTTGTACAGTTTTGCATGTGTTGATTCTGATGCCATGTCATGCGTGAAGGATTCTAGACTCAGTTCTGACAATCACGTTACTATACAAGAAATCGAGGAAGATAGTGAAATAGAATGTGAGGATGAGGAAGCCCTGGAGGAAATAAGTAAGGACATGAAACAATACGAGGAAAAACCCAAACCGAATCTGAGTGATACGGAATCTGTAAATTTGGGGAGCGAAGATGATGTCCGAGAAACAATGATTAGTGTACATTTGGAGGCACCCCTCAGGGATGAATTGATAAGGTTGTTACATGAATTTAAGGACATCTTTGCTTGGTCCTATGATGACATGCCCGGGCTTAGCACTGATTTGGTGGTACATAAGTTGCCTATCTATGCTGAATGCCGGCCGGTAAAGCAAAAGCTGAGGAAATTCAAAACGGACATTAGTGTAAAGATAAAAGAAGAGGTGAACAAGCAGTTTGAGGCTAAGGTCATAAGAGTTACCAAGTACCCTACCTGGTTGGCAAATGTTGTGCCGGTCCTGAAGAAAGATGGAAAAACCAGAGTGTGTGTAGATTATAGAGACCTCAACAAAGCTAGTCCGAAGGATGACTTCCCATTGCCAAACATTCACATATTGATCGACAATTGCGCCAAGCATGAAATCGGTTCGTTTGTGGATTGTTATGCCGGTTATCACCAGATCCTTATGGACGAAGAAGATGCTGAGAAAACTGCCTTCATTACACCTTGGGGAACGTACTGTTACAGAGTAATGCCGTTTGGATTAAAGAATGCCGGGGCAACTTACATGAGGGCAATGACCACAATGTTCCACGATATGATGCATCGAGAAATTGAAGTATATGTGGACGATGTCATCATAAAGTCCAGAAAACAACCTGATCATGTGAGAGATTTGAGGAAGTTTTTCCAAAGACTCCGGAGGTACAATTTAAAGCTCAATCTTGCAAAGTGTGCCTTTGGAGTACCTTCGGGGAAATTACTGGGGTTTATAGTGAGTCGGCGAGGTATTGAACTGGATCCATCAAAGATCAAGGCTATTCAAAGTCTACCTCCGCCGAAGAACAAGAAGGAGGTCATGAGTTTACTAGGAAGGTTAAATTACATTAGTCGGTTCATTGCTCAATTGACATCAACGTGTGAGCCGATCTTCAAGTTGTTGAAGAAAGATGCAGCAGTGAAATGGACCGACGAGTGTCAGGAAGCCTTTGACAAGATCAAGGAATATTTGGCCAATCCTCCGGTGTTAGTTCCTCCAGAGCCAGGGCGACCTCTGATTTTGTATCTGACGGTGCTTGATAACTCCTTCGGTTGTGTACTGGGTCAACATGACGAGACAGGCAAGAAAGAACAAGCCATATATTACCTTAGCAAAAAGTTTACATCATACGAGGTGAAGTATACCCAACTTGAAAGAACTTGTTGTGCATTGATTTGGGTAGCTCAGAAGCTAAAGCATTATTTGTCAGCATATACCACGTACTTGATATCACGACTGGATCCTCTCAAGTATATATTTCAGAAGCCTATGCCTACGGGAAGACTGGCCAAATGGCAGATTCTGCTCACGGAATTTGACATTGTCTATGTAACTCGTACGGCAATGAAGGCACAAGCTATTGCGGACCACTTAGCCGAGAATCCGGTGGATGATGAATATGAGCCGTTGAAAACATACTTTCCGGATGAAGAGGCAATGCTTGTCGAGGAGATGGAGCAAGATGAGAGACCAGGATGGAAAATGTACTTTGACGGAGCCGTCAACAGCAAGGGCGTTGGTATCGGAGCGGTACTCATTTCAGGTACGGGTCAACACTATCCCGTCACAGCTCAGCTCCGATTTTTCTGCACCAACAACATGGCCGAATATGAGGCGTGCATCTTGGGATTAAGGATGGCAATTGACATGGGTATCCAAGAGATTTTGGTCATGGGTGACTCGGATCTCTTGGTACACCAAATTCAAGGGGAATGGGAGACACGAGATTTGAAATTGATACCTTATCGGTATTGTTTGCACGAGTTGTCTCAAAGATTCCAATCTATAGAATTCAAGCACATCCCGAGAATGCACAATGAGATCGCAGATGCTTTGGCCACACTGTCCTCTATGCTGCATCATCCCGACAAGACATATATAGATCCGCTCCAGATTCAAGTCCGCGATCAAAATGCTTATTGCTTCGCTGTGGAAGAAGAGTCAGATGGAGAGCCGTGGTATCATGATATTGGGGAATACCTGAAAGCTGGCAAACACCCTGAGCAAGCCACTGGAGACCAGAAGAGAGCCATCAGGCGTCTAGCCAATGGATTTTTCCTCAGTGGAGGAGTGGTATACAAAAGAACACCAGATCTGGGTTTATTGCGGTGTGTGGATGCACAACAAGCAAATGAAATCATGATTGAAGTACATGCCGAAATATGTGGACCCCACATGAGCGGATATGTTTTAGCAAAGAAGATTTTGAGAGCTGGGTACTACTGGCTCACTATGGAGCGTGATTGTATCAGGTATGTAAGGAAATGCCATCAATGCCAGGTAAATGGGGATCTGATCCACTCACCGCCTTATGAGTTGCATACAATGTCAGCACCTTGGCCCTTTGTTGCTTGGGGCATAGATGTCATCGGCCCAATAGATCCAGCCGCTTCTAATGGGCACATGTTCATTCTAGTTGCAATTGATTATTTCACCAAGTGGGTTGAAGCTAAGACATTCAAGGCGGTGACGAAGAAAGCGGTAGTGGATTTTGTGCATGAGAATATCATATGTCGGTTTGGAATTCCCAAGGTGATTATCACGGACAATGGAGCCAATTTAAACAGTCATCTCATGGCGGAAGTTTGTGAAAGATTTAAGATTACACACCGCAATTCCACACCTTACAGGCCAAAGGCGAATGGTGCAGTAGAAGCGGCGAACAAGAATATCAACAAGATTCTCCGAAAAATGGTGGAAGGATCCAGGCAATGGCATGAAAAGCTACCCTTTGCTCTCATGGGTTACCGCACGACGGTGCGTACTTCTATCGGAACCACACCTTATACACTGGTGTATGGAACAGAGGTTGTTATACCCGCAGAAATAGAAATACCGTCATTACGGATCATAGCTGAAGCTGAGATAGATGACGATGAATGGGTAAAAGCCCGGTTAGAGCAATTGAATTTGATTGATGAGAAGAGGTTGGCCGCAGTTTGCCATGGGCAGTTGTATCAACGAAGAATGGCCAGAGCATATAATAAGAAGGTACGACCTCGAAAGTTTGAAGTCGGACAACTGGTATTGAGGCGTATCTTACCGCATTGGGCCGAAGCAAAGGGCAAGTTTGCGCCAAATTGGCAAGGACCATTTGTGGTATCACGGGTGTTGTCTAATGGAGCATTGTATTTAACAGATGTTGAAGGAAAGTGCGTAGAGACTGCTATCAATTCAGATGCAGTCAAAAGATACTATGTATGATTCCTTTTCAATTATGTATTTTGTATTTTGTTGTGATTTTGGAATTGAAATGACGAAGGCATTTTATTCTCTATCCAAACACTTTATCCGTTGATAGCCCCTTTGAGACTTAATGAATAAATTCTTTCATATCCCTCTCTCGGAATCGCTTTAGTGCAATAAGATCGAAATTGCCAAAATAAAAAAATGAAATGAAAAAACAATGAAATGAAAAAAAAACATGATGAAAAAAAAATGATGAAAAAATGAAAGAAAAAGAGAAAAAGACAAAGAAATCGGGAAAAAGTCAAAAAAGAAATCCATCTAACTAATGAAGTTGGATGAACTACGTCTGACTTGATCCCGAAAGGGTACGTAGGCAGCCTCTCTGAGGTTCAGTCACAACAAAGGAAAAAATCCAAAATTCCCCACATATTGAAACTGGGGCAGAAGTTTTGTTTAATAATTCCGAGAGTTGTAAATATCTTTGAACCCTCGTGAGATTTTGAGCCTTTATATCTTTCTTTCTTAACCCATCCAAAAGCCACGTTACAGTCCAAAGAAAGACCTTCCGATCAATTTTGAAATGATAACAAATACAACGAAGGAGGAGCGAAGCATCGGATAATACCCGTGGTACAGAAAACAAAATACAAAAAGGAAAAATGGAAAAAACGAAAAAATGAGAGAGTCTCATCAGTGAAAACCTTAACCGGCACTGTGAGGCGATTGTGAGTTTGAGAGAAATAAAAATGAGAAAGTCTCATCAGTGAAAACCTTAATCGGCACTATGAGATGATTGTGAGGTTGAGAGAATAAATGAGAGAGTTCTATTGGTGAAAACCTTTCGAGGCACCGTAGAGCGATCATGAGGACCATCAGAAAAGAGAAAAAGTAACAAAAATAGTATCGGTTTGGGTTGGAAACAATTCGGAGACAGAATAATGATTGGAACGAACTGGGTCAGAGTTTAAATACATGGCATGGTCGGCGGAATCAGCCAGCAAATACCCAGATAAGTTCTATCATCTCTCCAAAACATCCTTACCTTTCTTTCATTTTTCTGCATTTCATTGTTTACCTTTTGAGAGCTAACTACCAGCTCCTGATAACGAAAGCTGAAACAACACTGGATCAGAAAGGAAAGAAGATTTGGGAAGGGAATAAAGAAGCTTGGCAAACATGGCCAAAGAAAAAGAAAACAAAACAAAGATGGAGAAATGAGAAAATACAAAAAGAGTCTGCAAAGGACAAGAAGTTGAAAGTCATGCAGCATGAGAAAGCAAAAACAAAGGAAGCAATAAGAAATGGGGACGGCGGATGCCAGTTGCCAGCAGTTTATATCTAATAAATTTTGTTTCATGCAGGAACAAATTGTCACTAATCACTTTAAAGTGAATGTGACCAATGTGGAAAATTAAAAATACCAAAAGAGAAAGTCCGCCGAATAAGTGAAGAAATTCACAGGCAAGAGATAAGTTGGTAAAAAGAAAATACCAAAAAGAGGAAGGTAACATCTTAAAATCCACTCCCCAGTCCTCAGGCTGCGGGAATATTTTCTGCATCGCATTGCACGTTTAATTTCTGTTAGGTGCCCACCTTCTAATACGGGAATACTTTTCTGCATTCACATTGCACGTTTAATTTCTGTTAGGTGCCCACCTTCTAATACGGGAATATTTTTCTGCATCGCATTGCACGTTTAAATTCTGTTAGGTGCCCACCTTCAAATACGGGAATACTTTTCTGCATCGCATTGCACGTTTAATTTCTGTTAGGTGCCCACCTTCAAATACGGGAATATTTTCTGCACCGCATTGCACGTTTAATTTCTGTTAGGTGCCCACCTTCTAATACGGGAATATTTTTTCTGCATCGCATTGCACGTTTAAATTCTGGTAGGTGCCCACCTTCTAATACGGGAATATTTTTTCTGCATCGCCTTGCACGTTTAAATTCTGTTAGGTGCCCACCTTCTAATACGGGAATACTTTTCTGCATTCGCATTGCACGTTTAAATTCTGTTAGGTGCCCACCTTCTAATACGGGAATACTTTTCGGCATTCGCATTGCACGTTTAAATTCTGTTAGGTGCCCACCTTCTAATACGGGAATATTTTTCTGCATCGCATTGCACGTTTAAATTCTGTTAGGTGCCCACCTTCTAATACGGGAATATTTTCTGCATTCGCATTGCATGTTTAAATTCTGTTAGGTGCCCACCTTCTAATACGGGAATATTTTTCTGCATCGCATTGCACGTTTAATTTCTGTTAGGTGCCCACCTTCTAATACGGGAATACTTTTCTGCATTTGCATTGCACGTTTAATTTCAGTTAGGCGCCCACCTTCAAATACGGGAATACATTTTCTGCATTTGCATTGCACGTTTAATTTCAGTTAGGCGCCCACCTTCAAATACGGGAATACATTTTGCACATCATGGTTTATACAGTTAAAAGCCCACATTGGGGCAGAAAAGAAAAAGGGTAGTTTGTTGTTTTGTTTTGAGCAGGTTCAGCTCGAGATCAAGAAATACCAGTGAAAATCAAAAAAAAAAAGGGAAAACAAGAAATCAACAAAAAGGAGAGTCAACAAAAAAAGAAAATCAACAAAAAGAGAGTCAGCATCAAAGAAAATCAACAAAAAGAAAGAGATTCTGCATCACCGGAAAGGGAGGAAGAGCAAAAGCTAAATTAGGAACAATTGTAATTGTAGGATCATAGCTTAGAATTGCTTCTTCGTTTTACATTTCCTTCCCCGGTGTAATAAGGAGTAAGTCAGCAGGTCTCAACAGTGTCAATGCAACGGTAAGTCGGGTAGCTTTAAAACTGCCAGACCTTCCCGAACTACACTGACCTGATTCCTGTTTAGCCAAGGATATGTAGGCAACCTCTAAAGCAGGGTGCGGTCAAAAGGTTTTCAAAAATGCTTTCACGGAATGTGCCGATGTGCAAAAAATCTCTCATTACTGCTCACTTGACTTTGCACTGAAACTCTTCGTGTTCCCGAGCAAAGAGGGGCAGCTGTGAGCACATGATTTTTGCACCGAGCAAACAATTCCAAAATTAAAATAAATATGTTTTGAGTGCAATTACTTGCTTTGTTTAGAATTAGCTATACCTTTGTGTTTGAATAAGTAGAAATTAGAAGAAAATCAAAAAAAAAAATAGGCTAGGTAATCAATTTGTTAGTTTAGTTAGTTAGATTTTAAGAAAAATGACAAAATAGTGTTGAGTAGTAGAAAATTAGGAAAAATAGTAGAAAATTGCCAAAAAATACTAGAAAATTAGAGTGAATAGGAAATTAGGATTTATAATTTTTCATAAAAGAAAAAGAAAAAAAAAGTATACAAGAAAATACATAAAAATGATTAAAATCAGAAAGTACAAAAAAAATGGGTAGTGTAATAAACTTGGGCCAAAATACAATCCAAAACACTGGCCCAATACCTTGACCCAAAGGAGATCCGGTCCAGAGGTCTAATTGAAAAGATCTCGGCCGTCCGTGTCTTTAAATCCAACGGTCCAAATAATTGAAAGATTGATTTAATTAGTTAAAAGAGGGATCAAATCTGAGCCGTCCTTCCCAATTGATCCAACGGGCGAGACCTTGGTCTCTGTAATGAACCCAAACGGCATCGTTTTAGTAACGCACGCATAGGCCGTTGATCTCCATCAAACGGACGGCCAAGACTACCTCAGACATATCGCCTATATAAGGCTTATGTCTGAATGGCCGTCTCATTTTGGCCAAATTCAAAACCTAAAGACAGCCGCCCTTTACCCCTCTCCCATTTCGTCTTCTTCAGCCCTCACAAACCTTACTCGGCCATGGCGGCCACCACCCTCCACGGTGGTCGCCGGCCTCTTTTGACTCTCCTCTCGTCTTCTCCTTCTTCTATTTCTTCTTCTCCATCAAAAAGCCCCCAAGAATTCCCCTTCTCCATAAATCCCGGTCACCGGAATCTACGCCGGTGGCCACCAAAGTATGAACCACCACCTCAAACCAATGCCGTTCGAACCCCCTTTCCACGATCTATCCAATCCCATCACTCACTTCCCTCGAATCTATCCCAGTCGTCTCGAATATTCCAAATAAGGTCACCGGAAACCCAACTCCGGTGACTCCAAAGTTCAAACCCCATCAAGATCCCCCCTTTTTCCTTCCCAAACACCCCTCTTCAAACCCAGAACCCCAAAGGCTTCGTCTTTAAGCCTTAAAAGAAGAATCAGAAAAGAAATTAATAAAAAAAAAGAGTTCTGAAAAGAATAAAGAAGAAAAAGAAACAAGAAGGAGGCTTGAGAATCCGAAAGAAATAGAGAAAAAGAAAAAAGAGAGTAGGAAGCTCGGGGGACAGGCCCCGCTAAGCTAAGTCCCTACCCTTCTTCTTGTTCTTTTAAGCTTTTGTTGTTTATGATTTTTGCTTGTGTTTCTTGCATATTCTGTTTTCTTAGATCTTGTTTCACATGATAGTTTTAGGTTTTGTTTGATTTGATTTTATGTTCTGCTTATCTTCTGTTGCTGCAATTGGTCTTGAATATCCTCACATGTTAATCTGTTTTCCTTCTATACTGATTAGTTCTTCTCAACATGTTAGTTTTAGGTTTTTTTTTATCATTAGTTGTCTCTGATATTTAGTCATAAGATTTCTTAATCTGTTCTTCCGAGCATGTTAGTGACAAGATTTGGTTTGTTATTTGTCTGGTTTTGATCTCATGGTTCCTGGCCTTAAGTTCAGAGGTCTCATCTTTTCCTTGTTGTTTAACTGTTGGTTTTTGATTCATTACAAAAGCATGGCCATCGACCTTTGTCTTTCATTTCTTTTGTTTGATGTTTAAAGTCGTAGATAATAAGTTTAAGTTACTTTGGCTCCTTTTCTTTCCTTCATTTTTTACAGTTTGGATATGTTTTGACCACTCTTATTGCTTTAGCTTGAAAGATCTACGATAGAACTAGGTTTCCTTTCCATCTCATTTTATCCTCATGATGTTCTGTGGTTTTGTTTGTTTCAAGTCATGTTCTGTTTTTGATTGAGTCAAAAGAGTTACCTTGATTCCATTACAGTCTTTAATAACTTTCATAGTCTAGTTAACTTCTCTTCTACTGTCATGCATGCTTAACTCTTATTTTACTTTTCATCTTTTAAGTTGATGCCCTGACTGTTTTTCCTTGTGTGTTCCTCACTCCTGGTTATGGCTAGAGTTCTCTTGTTTAGCTTGCAACATTTCATCTTTGATAATCAGATATCTCTTGTGCCTCCCTTCATGATTAGCTTAGTTGTTTTACCCTAATTAGAGTTTCTTCTACTAGTTCAAATGTCCATACTGTTTAGTTTGGTCCTAGGGTCAGTAGTTGGTTCTCATGAATGATATAAGTCATGCTTCTGAACTGTATTTTGAAAGATACTCCGTCTGCATATTCTATTCATTGTTTTTCTCATCAATTGCAACTAGTACTTGTAGCTCTTTCTAAAAAGCATTCGGATGTGGATAATTGTTTTTATATTATCACTAATGTTTTGAATACTATCGGAGCTTCATTTAAGCGCAGGGATTCACTTCGGCAACATCAATTTGATAAATTGGAAGAGTTGATTCAAGTTGGAGAAGTTCTTACCGGACAAGGTTTGAATCAAGAATGATGCCTCCAACGACCGGGTGATACTCGTTGGGGGTCTCATTATAAGATCTTGGACAATTTCATAATTTTATTTTCTTTAATTGTCAATGTGCTTAAAGATGTGAAACATGAGTGTCTATATCATTTTGATAGATTTGCCGCACAAAATCTTTTGAGCATGATTCAAGAATTTGCATTTGTATTTGTGTTGCACTTGATGTTTAAGGTGTGGCTATTGACAAATAAATTGAATAATGTTCTACAAAAGAAAGATCAAGATATCATTAGTGCTATGGGAATGCTTGACCTTGCAAAGAAAAGACTACAAAAGATGATAGAAGAGGAATGGGACTCTTTGATGGAGGAGGTTTACTCATTATATAGTAAACATGACATTGCAATTCCCAACATGGACGAAGACTATGTTATGGAATGTCGAAATGTAAGAGATTCGGAGTTTCCTATTTACATCACTTTCTTGTGGAAGTGTTTTATGACGTTATTGATTTGGAACTTCAAGAGCAATAGCCGTTTTGATGTAGTGACTAGTGACTTACTCCTTGGTATGGCTCGTTTGAGTCCAGTTGATTCATTTGTAAATTTTGACAAGAACAAGATAATAAAACTAGCCAGTATTATCCAAATGAATTTGATGAAAACAAGCTTCGGGAACTTGGTTTTCAACTAGATAGCTTCATTATATATACTCAAATGTGTGATAGCAAATTTCTTAACTTGAAAGGAATTAAAGATCTTGCTAGAGTTATGGTTGAGATAAAAGTTGATTATACTTGGACACATGTGTATTTACTTGTAAAGTTGACTTTGATTATACCTATTGCTACCGCAAGTGTAGAAAGAGCATTCTCATCGATGAAGTACATAAAAAATAATCTACGCAATACGATGGATGAAGATTTTTAAAAAAATTGTTTAGCTTGCTATACAGAGCATGGAATATTTAAGACTGTAAGTAATGATGCTATTATTGACCGTTTTCAAAGTATGAAAACTCGTCGAGGACAATTGTAAAGTAAATGATACTTTTTTTGTGTGTGTGACTATAATATTAATTAGTTTGCTCATGAACTTATTGTCATTGTAAAATTATACTTGTTGTTCCTATAATCACACCAATGTTTCTAAATATTTAACGGTGCACCCATTCTTTTGAAAACCTAGATACGCCTCTGAACAAAAACTGACATATTATGTTTCCCTTTTAAATTCATCTCAAGCAAACGTTATACAAAATAAGAATAAAAACGAAAAGTACAAGAAATGCAATATATTTCTTACTTGAAGTATCTTTTGCATATGACCTAGAGTAATTATTAACATGATTATAATGTATTTACAGCTAAGTAGTATCACTTATAAGAAAATTTGTTCCAGTATATCCTTTTTTCGCAAATTCGCGTTACTAAGGTTTTAAAAAGTATTCTCTTTCTTCCGATCGATATAAACCTATTTGACTAGACACGTAATTAGGAACATCTATGGCCAAGATGCCAAAAACTACTTATTTTGAAAGTACTTTTTAAAAAGTGTATTTGAAGTTTAGTAGTTTGTGATTGTAATTTGTATAATATTTGATAAGCATGATGTGGTTGGCCAAATCCTTAAAAAACTTGTCACGACCCAAATTTTTCACCATCGGAGTCGTGATGGAACCTACTAATAGAAGATAAGCAAGACAATTGCTCCAATTACTTAACCTTTTTCTTATGTTTTAATCTTTCGACAATGGTGAATAACATCATATAAACAACGAAATTAAATAAGCGGAAGAGAAGAAACGTAACGATTTAAATATTACACAATTCTATGACTAAAAGCTACTCAGATCTGATTTCACAATTTCACAGACTATCTAATAGTGCTACAAATAAAGGTTGAAAAACTATATACAAACTATTTCAGAAATACATATAAGAAACAGTAGAGAAAGATAGAAGGAAAAGCCAAGGTTGCGGACGTCTGCACGACTACATCGGGTTGCCTGAATGGACTGAATATAACACCCCCACTGTGGTCCTAACGCTCCGATATCAGTGTATGTATACAGTATAGTGTAGTATCAGCACAACTGACCCTATACGCTGGTAAGTACCTAGCATAACCTCGGCGAAGTAGTGACAAGGCTAGGACCAGACTACTAAATAAAAATGAGCAGTTAAATTATCTACAACGAAAAATAAAAGCAGATATTCACGGTTAAAGATGGGGAAGGGGTGGAACATGTTGCGGGGTAATATCAGATAACAGCAGATTATCAAAGAGGAGTGTAAAGAAACAAAAATTCAACTACTAATAAGAATAAAAAAAATATAGTATTCACTTTCATCTCTTTCTTGTTGCAGGCGTCCAACCCGATCCCATTTCATATATCTCGTTGCAGGCGTGCAACCCGCTCCCATTTTATATATTTCGTTGCAAGCGTGTAACCTGCTCCCATTCATATATCTCGTTGCAGGCGTGCAACCCGCTCCCATTTCATATATCTCGTGCAGGCGTGCAACTCGCTTTAATTTCATATATCTCGTTGCAGGCATGCAACCCGCTCCCATTTCATATATCAACATCAATCACAGGGAATCCCATCAAGGGAAAAAGAGTATAACAACAGCATCCCGACAAAGGAACAAGAGTATAACAATAACATCTTGGCAAGGGAACCAACAACGATAATCATTATATTAGGCATGAGTAAATCACAACGGAGTCACAACAACTACAATACTAGACTCACGGGCACACTTGATATTGATGTATAGATACTCGTCACCATGCCTATATATAGTACTCCACAATTAACACATACCAAATAAGATACAACTCTTAATCCCCCTCGATAAGGTTAGACCAATCACTTAACTAGATACCACGAAAATTCAAGCCTCAACTACCGCTTTACCACTTGATTCCACCACCAATTCGCTTGTATCTATCCACACGTTACTTAACTATATCAATAAATGTTAAATAAATCAATTCTAATGCATGAAAATATGTTTTCTAAAGTTTTTTCCAAAAAGCCAAAAATTGACCCCGGGCCCACATGGTCAAAACCGGAGGTTTGAACCAAAAATTGATTATCCATTCACCCACGATCTCAAATATATAAATTATTTGAAAATCGAACCTCAAATCTTGGTCCAAAATTTAAAAAACCTAAGTTTTACCCAAAACACCCAATTTTCCCCATAAAAACCTATGATTTTGAGTTGAAATCATGAGAAAAGATGTTAAAGATTAATAAAAACAAGTTAAAAATGACTTACAATCAATTTGGAAGAGTACTTGTCTTTGAAAAATCGCCCAAATGTCTTTAGGTTTCGAAAGGGTTTGAAAAATGAAAGATTTTCAACTAAGTTATGAATTTGTTGGTCGCAGATGTCACAATTGTGACTAGGGTTTGTCACACCTCCCTTTTTTACTACCCCAACACACTTAAAAGCGTATAAATACACTTGTAGGGTATACCCCGACGCTCAATTACCCGAAACGGATAAAATAACGTAAGGGAAGGAGTTTTTCCAATTAAAGGACAATCGGTTCGGGATTTTATTAGAGATTAATCAGAGTCGCCACTTGGGAATGACAATGGTGTCCCAAGTCACCGGTTAATCCCGAATCCGAGGAATTTTGACTCTTATAAATGTCCGCGAAGCAGAGATCCGGATAAGGAACTCTGTTAACCCGGGAGAAGGTGTTAGGCACTCCCGGATTCCGTGGTTTTAGCACGGTCGCTCCACCTGTCGTTCTTGACTTTTGTTTGACTCAATTATAGGTTTTAACAACATAATGTGCTTTTACGTTAAATATTATTTTTTAGGAATTTGCGGTATCGCGAAAACACGCTTCGAGTCATACCGCAACCAGTACGCCTATGACTTTTGGTGTATTTCAGCTTTACCGAGATTTGGATTTGAGTCGCACCAAGTGCACACTCGTTCATAGGAAAGTATATATTAAAATCGTGCCCTAAAATAATCTATCGGCTTTTAATTTTGGGAGAGGCTATGGAATTCACTATTAGCCTCTCCTATTCTACTATGTCATCTTATTACTAAATGGGGGCCCCGTTATTATTCGGGCGAGGCTCGTCCCAATTTAATTTATTAAAGTCCAATCCTATTTTGTGTGTACTACATTTGCTATATTGTTTTTGCCTTAGCCGATTTTTGTATCATTAAACATTCCAGGCCCGTCGAATTTTGTTATTGGGCCTGGGTCTTGGAACGGTCTTCAGCTTAATGCCAGATGTGCCCAGGCAGTCTTCAGATTTATATTTGGGCAGCCCAGTCGAATAACACCATAGTTCAGGCCCACGTTATGTTTTGGACCCAAACCGAATGAATTAACAAAACAGAAACACCATTTCACAGTATGATAAATACACATAATTAAGAGGTAAAATTTGAACATTTTTATTAATCAGAAAGATGAGATTCAATACACAAAGTACTAACTTTAAGTTCAATATCTATGTACATGGAGTTTAACAGGCTACTTTAAACTAACAGTTGAGGTTCATACTAATTCTTAGTAAACGATTTGATTATGGATGAAGTCTAAAGATCAACATTATTTCTAAATTAACCACTAATTAATGAGAACTAAACTAATCGACTACTTTCACCTTTATTTCTGTTGAACTAACATATATTAACACTGAAGTTTTTAAACTAGGAAATCAATAATAATTTAGCTATGTGAAGTAAGATCTATAGTCTAATTACTTGCTATATTTCCAGATTATTACTATACTAAATGACTGTGAAATTTGCATTGGATTTTTATCACTGGATTTTTACCGTTTGCTCCTATTTCTGGTATCACATTTCCCATTTTGCAGATGATCTATTATACTCTCATTCGTGAATCTCCTTTTAAACCTGCTTGTTTCTATGTACTAATTCACAGTCATGATCTACCACCAACACTGATATGAATCAGACTTACTTGATATTCCTAAAACCCGTTTTACCTTAACGTTACTTCATCCGATTATTTCCTATTCTAGCTCATTTGAATTTGGATATCGACAAGATAAGCTAATTACGCCAGCATATTGATCAACTCCTATATGAGCTTCTGTTATTGTAGACCTATGTGATAGTTACTTAACTTCATTTTAAGGATTTTACCTAATTAACTAGGTGAGGTACTAATTACTACTACTACTATATTATTACATCATTAGTATCTGTTTTCCTTTCAGTCACTATCTACTGCTACAATAATCAAATTACGAATCCAAACTAACAATTTTAAAGCTACAAACTATATATGAAAAGCATAAAACTCGATCTGGATCTTCATTTTATTCCATCAATTCATGAATACAGCATCATTCAGAAGAGAAGAGTACCTGGATGAATAAGGAAAATCCAATGAGTTCTAAGGGAAAAGGAGCAAGCAATCGGCAAAGACTCAGCAACAATGCAACAGTGAAGTAACAATGAACCAAATAACACAGCGACAGCAAACAAATGAGCCCAAAGAGCAACGAACAGAAACCCTCAGCAAAACCCAACAAAATCAGAAGAAACCAACGAGTTTTTTTGTTCGAGAATCCCCAGAAATCCCACTGCTATATTACTATTTTATCTCTGAAATTTTTGTATCCTATAATTCCAGCCTAGGTATATTTCAGAACTGCTTAAGTTGGAACCCAGATATATTTTCAGATTACTCAAAATTGGAACCCCCTTTTCAGCCCTTTCTTAGAGGTATATATAGTTATCTTTTAGGGCCGAAGACTTGGGGAGGAAGTATGGGATTAATCCCACTTCTCCCCCTCCTAAAATTATGAATTATACACTTTAGCCCCAATTTCTGTTAACAGAAATCCTTCCAGCATGTGCTGGAAGGTTCTAAAGATTCCTTTTAGGGGTTTTTACTAGTATGACCTTAGGGGTTTGAGATTTTTACAGATTTCCCTTTTTAGGGAGACCATTATACCCTTAAATCTCTGCAAAATTGCAGAAATCAGAGGTACAAAGGACTCCCTTACCCTCTTAGGTTCTAAACTATTTACTGTTTTACCTTTTTAACTCTCAATTGTGTCCCCTCAAGGCCAACGCTGATTTACTAAGTCTACCTAGGTCAAATTTCAGCAACCTTTGAACCTATTTAACTAATAGTCAGCCCTGGCATTAGTATTTAAGGGCTGGCCAGATTTATTTTAAGGGACTATTTCAATTTTAGCCACTTCTGGATCTATTTCAGTTAATTAACACTAAGTTATTTCAAATTTAAGCTAATTGCAGGCATAGCCTGCTTTATTATTAAAACAACTCTTTAAAATCTAGCCAGTCTCAAGTTGAGACTTAGCTTTGGCTATTAAAGCCAATCACTGAACATTTGGGCCTAAAACCATTTGCAGGTTTGGCCATTTTTTATGTTCAGGGCTCTAAAGAGAGCCTGGGCTAGTCTGTATTTGCAGAACATAGCCATTTTGCACAACCAGCCACTTTTAAAGTGGGCTGTGTGTTAGGGCCCTGTAGAATGGGTCAACCCTTTGCAAGGTTGACCATTCTTAGGCCAATTATTTAACTAACAGCCTATTTTATGATTTTTCTAAGTTTTATCCTATTTAAGAACTAGCCATTTATGAAACCTAACACTACAGCTATAACCAATCCTCCTAAAGTATGAAAAGCCTTTAACAGTATCCATACTAACAATAAACCTAATGCAAACTCAGTCATTTTGACATTCAAATGCACATATAGTCATATGAAACCAAGCAATGTTCATCAGTCAATTAAAACTCAGAAGGCAGGTTTGATAATGATGAATCTTAATTAATCAACTCTCATGACTCAATTTCATATACCAAAGTGTTAATTAACATCAATCAGACCTAATTGCAAACAATTCATGCTAGATGATTCATTAAAAGACCCAAAGCATACTCAAGATTCATGGGCACAGACATGTATGACAACTCAACTTTCACAAAACAGTTCAGAAGGCTATTTTTTCCCCTTGCATATTACTAGCACCATCATAACCCTGTCCACTTATCTTGGATGTACTTAATGAATCTTTAAAAAGAAAAGAATAGATCTCTTTTTGTAATGGTTGGTAAGATGAGTTACTCACATTGACAATACCCAAGAATCGCTCTATAACCATTCCACTTTTGTTTACATATCTCAAAATTAGAGCCATTTGCTCCTTAAGTGAGATGTCTTATGATTCATCAACTAATATTCCAAAAAAATAATCACCCAAGTCTTCGATAATAACTTTAGTAGTTTCTTTAACAATAGCTTCTACAATCTCTTTTTGAATTGTCGGACAAATCATCATATCATTTTGGGTAGTATGGCGTAATATTATTTTTTTACATATGGATGCATACCTATCACGACCCAAACCCTGGTCATGATATCGCCCAACACAATGCTAGGCAAGCCCGACCTTATTATCCCTTAAACAAGCTAGTTATTAATCAAATTAAACTTAAATAGTAAATGATCATATCAGGTGATAAACGAAATGCAAAAGCATACAAATTATGGTCCCAACCATATCGCGGTGTCACGACACTGAGCCTCTACAGAATAGCATCCTAATACAAACAAGTCTAGGCAAATAGGAAATCAACAAGATGGTAAAGAAGGAGAAAACAGGCTCTGCGGACGCCGGCAGCTACCTCGTTGTCTCCGCAAGAAGTAGATGTGTGCAGGCAGCAACAACAACTCAACCGCTCTTGGGTACCTGTGAATCTGCACAAAAAGTGCAGGGGAGTGGGGTGAGTATATTTCAACTCAGTAAGTAATAATAATAAACAACAACTGAAAGTAAGAACTCCTGTGCTATCACTACATAGTTCTAAGGCAACCCCCATAGGTAAGTCATCACTATAATGAGTACTCTGATCTCCAGTCCACATCTATCTCTACAAGATCCCACACTTATCAAACCCTCACCCGTACCCCAACGGTGTACGGCCATCTCAATATATAAAGACACATACCTATGTCTATAATGTATAAGTATTTAAGTAGGTAATAGGATATGAATAAGTATAATGCTTGCGGCGTGCGGCCGATCCAATACATATACCGTTGTGGCGCGCGGCCCGCTCCATTTAACGTCGACGGAACTCAACTGGGGTGTATACGGACTTCGGAGGGGCTCACTAGGCCCGAGCGCTATGATGCTGCGGCGTGCGGCCCGATCCACGCATGTGTTACTGCGGCGTGCGGTCCGATCCAATATATATTTATATATATATTTATACTACTGCGGCGCGCGGCCCGATCCCATAATATACACCGGCGCTCGCTGAGAATGTGTGCGGACTTGGACTACGAAGGGCTCCTACAGCCCGAGCGCAATAATACTTGCGGCGTGCAGAGTCGGTCCCACATGTATATTACATGTATATTACATGTATATTAGTGCGGCGTGCAGTCCGATCCAATATATATACTGCTGCGGCATGCAGCCCGATCCAATATAGCTATATATATATATAATACCTCATAATGGGTCCTATATATATATATATATATATATATATATATATATATATATAATACCTCATAACGGGTCCTCGACCCTATCCCAACTGGTATAGGTTTGGCCTTTCAGGCCCACTCAACTAAATCAGGGAATTTCTACCCTAAGTAATCTATCTCTCACAGTACACATCTACTACTGGCTCTTAATAAGCTATTTAGTTAGTTTTACGGCTGAGTGTAAGTTTCCAACACGATATAAGGGTTACCTAGCTCTACAGGTTCCCTAATGCTCTACAGATCGGCACAAGGCCCCAAACATAGCTATTAGCCCAATTATACAGATATAATCTCATTATTAGTCATAATACACAGTATACTATTAGCCGGGAAGGACCAAGTCCATGTCCCCAATCACAATGTCACCACGCCCGTCACAAGACACGTGTTTCATCTCAACATAGCACTGTGAAGTGCTAGTACGGGGTTTCAAACCCTCAATACATTAGTTACTACTACCACTCACCTCGAACCGGTAGAAGCTTCAATCCGCCTTGCGCTTTCCTCGCAACTCAATCTCCTCGGATGCCAAATCTGCTCAAAATCATAGAGAATGCATCAATATATGCTAATTTCACGCAATTCATTCGAAATAACCCAAATTATATCAAAACCCACAAAGTTGTCAAAACTCGACTTTTGGTGCGCTTCTCGAAAAATTATAAAAGTTATATATTCGGAACCCTCGTCTCAATACGAGTCTAGGCATATCAAATTTGCCAAATTCGAACTCCATTTGCCCGCTCAAATCGGTATTTTTCTACAATTTTAGGCCTAGGGCTAAAACCCACATTTAATCCTTCATTTTCATAGAAATAATCCATGATTTCATGATAAAAGCGTGTAATTAAACCACGAAACTTACCTCCGACAATATCCCAATGATCTTCCAGCTATTTCCCTTCACTTCCTCTCTCTAGGCTTCAAAAATGGGGGTTTATGAAATGAAACTCGTAAGTGAAATGTTTCTGGTTTTAATTCACTGCCTGGGCCATTTACTCTACGCGTTCGCGTTCATTACCATGCATTCGCGATGCCCAGCTCCGGATTAACCTTCGCGAACGCGACCTCCCCAACGCGTTCGCGATGCACTAGCTCCCAGCCGTCTGATTTGCCTTCTATGCGTTTGCGATAACCCTCACGCGAATGCGATGCACACCCTCACAAACCTACGCGAACGCGATCGCGAAGCTCAAGAATCCTGGCCTACGCGAACGCGGTAACCTGTCTCGCGATCGCGATGCTTGACTCGCCTGGCCTTCGCGAACGCGGCCCATGCCACGCGAATGCGAAGGCTTGGATTTTGCCCAGTCATCTGCAGTTTTTCTGCAGATTTTTAAGTTCCAAAAGTGCCGGATGATGGTCCGGATTCACCCCGAGGCCCCCGGGACCCCAATGAAAACCACAAAGATACTCCAAAACACGATACGGACTTGTTCCAAGCATAAAAACACCATCCTAAACATCAAAATCATCAATTACACACGGATTCAAGCCTAAGTTTCTTCCAAACTTCCGAAACCGACATTCGATCAAGAACCCGACCAAACGACCTCCGAATGACCTGAAATTTTGCAGGCACATCCAAAATCACCTAACGGAGCTACTGCAACTGTCGGAATTCCATTCCGACTCCCGGATCAAAATCTCACCTACCGATCGGATTTCGCCAAAATTCAACCTTAGCCAATTCAAGCCTATTTCTACACCAGACCTCCAAATTCAATTCCGATTGCTCCCCTAAGTCACAAATCACCTCACGGAACTAACCGAATCATTAGAATCCGATTCCGAGCCTTCTAAATAAATAGTCAACTCCGGGTTGACTTTCCTTATTCAAGTTTCCTTCAAAAAGGCTATATGCCTCATTTTCAATCCAATTCACTCATAACTCCCCCGATAGACTTTAACACTGATATAAAAGCAAGAAATATGTAATTACAACATAACGTGGTGGTAATTCTCGTGACGACGGGCCGGGTCGTCACATTCTCCCCCTCTTAAGCAAACGCTCGTCCTCGAGCGGGTCAAGAAACATACCTGAAGTCTCAAACAAGTGAGGATATCGGCTCCGCATCTCCTTCTCAATCTCCCAAGTAGCCTTCTCCACGGGTCGACCTCTCCACTGAACCTTAACTGATGCAATCTCCTTTAATCTCAATTTTCTTACCTGGCGACCCAAAATAGCAATAGGCTCCACATCATATGATAGATCACCATCAAGCTGAATGGTACTGAAGTCTAATACATGAGACGGATCCCCGATATATTTCCGGAGCATAGACACATGGAATATTGGATCAACGCTGGATAAGCTGGGTGGCAAGGCTAACTCATATTCCACCTCTCCAACCGTCCTGAGTATCTCAAAAGGACCAACGTACCTGGGACTCAGCTTCCCTTTCTTCCCGAACCTTATGACACCCTTCATGGGTGAAACCTTCAGCAATACCCTATCACCAACCATGAAAGACAACACTCGAACTCTACGGTCTGCATAACTCTTCTGGCGAGACTGTGCCGTGCGAAGCCTCTCCTGGATCAACTTTGCTCTATCCAGAGCATCCTGAACTAACTCGATCACTATCAACCTATCCTCACCAGGCTCAAACCATCCGACGGAGGATCTACACCGTCTGCCATACAATGCCTCGTACGGGGCCATCTGAATACTCGACTGATAACTGTTGTTGTAGGCAAACTCAGCAAGTGGCAGGAACTCATCCCACGAACCACCAAAGTCAATCACACATGCCCGCAACATATCCTCCAGGATCTGAATAGTGCGCTCCGACTGCCCGTCTGTCTGGGGGTGAAATGCGGTGCTCAACTCAACCCGCGTACCCATCTCTCGCTGAAATGCTCTCCAAAGGCGAGAGGTGAGCGAGTGCCTCGTCGGATATAATAGACATCGGGACTCCGTGCAACCTGACAATCTCCCGAATAAAGATCGGCTGAAACAGCTCCGATGAGTAAGTAGTACTAAGCCGGGATGAAATGTGCGGACTTAGTCGGCCGATCCATAATCACCCGTACATAATCAAATTTCCTCGCTTTCCGAGGAGTCCGATAACAAAATCCATGGTGATCTCTCCCGTTTCCACTCGGGAATGACCATACGTTGAAGAACACCACCAGGTCTGCGATGCTCATACTTGACCTGGCAGTTGAGGCACTTAGCTACATACCTAACAATATCCATCTTCATTCTCCTCCACCGGTAGTGTTGTGTCAAGTCTTGGTACATCTTTGCGGCACCTGGGTGAATAGAGTATCATGAACTGTGTGCCTCCTTAAGTATCAACTCCCGCAAACCATCTACATTGGGCACGCATATACGGCCCTGCATCCTCAGAACACCATCGCTGTCGATAGTCACATCTCAAGCATCATTATGCTGCACTCTGTCCTTAAGGACAAGCAAATGTGGGTCATCATACTATCGCTCCCTGATGCGGAAGATCGAGAAACAACACAAGCCAACACTCGACTCGGCTCCGAAATATCTAATCTCACTAGCCGATTGGCTAGGGCCTGAACATCATAAGCAATTGGCCTCTCCTCAGCTGGAATATATGCCAAGCTCCCCATACTAACCGCCTTCGGGCTCAAAGCATCGGCCACCACATTGGCCTTACCCGGATGATATAATATAGTAATGTCATAATCCTTCAGCAACTCCAACCACCTCCGCTGTCTCAAATTAAGGTCCTTCTGTCTGAATAAGTGCTGAAGGCTACGATGATCCGTGAACACATCACATGAGACACCATACAGGTAATGCCTCCAAATTTTCAGAGCATGAACTATGGCTGCTAGCTCCAGATCATGAACAGGGTAGTTCTTCTCGTGGGGCTTCAACTAACGAGAAGCATAAGCAATGACCCTACCCTCCTGCATCAACACACAACCAGTGCCAACTCCTAAGGCATCATAATATACAATATAAGGATCTGAAGCTGACGCCAGAATCAAAACTGGTGCTGTGGTCAGTGCTGTCTTGAGCTTCTGAAAGCTCTCCTCGCACTCCTCGGACCATAAAAAAGGAACACCCTTCTGAGTCAATCTAGTCAAGGGTGAAGCAATAGAAGAGAATCCCTGAACGAATCGGGGATAATACCCTGCCAATCCCAGAAAGCTACGGATCTCAGTAACTGAGGTCGGTCTGGGCCAACTCTGCACTGCCTCTACCTTCCTCGGATCTACCTAAATACCATCACGGGACACCACGTGTCCTAAGAATGCCACGGTCTCAAGCCAGAACTAGCACTTGGAGAACTTGGCATACATCTTCTCTTCTCTTAATCTCTGCAATACAATACTCAAGTGCTGAGCATGCTCCTCCTGGCTACGAGAGTAGACTAGAATGTCATCAATGAACACAATCACAAATGAATCAAGATAGGGCCTGAATACACTGTTCATCATATAGCATGAACCCGGCTAGGGCATTGGTTAGCCCAAAAGACATCACAAGAAACTCATAGTGCCCATACCTCGTCCTGAAAGTTGTCTTCATAATATCAGAGTCTCTAATCTTCATCTGGTGATAGCCCGAACGAAGATCAATCTTCGAGAATACCCTAGCTCACTGGAGTTGATCAAATAAGTCATCAATACGAGGCAGAGGCTATTATTCTTCACTGTTACCTTGTTCAGCTGCCTGTAGTCAATACACATCCTCATAGATCCATTCTTCTTCTTAACAAACAGGACCGGTGTACCCCACGGCGACATACTCGGCGGAATGAACCCCTTATCTAGGAGTTCCTGGAGCTGCTCCTTCAATTCCTTCAGCTCAGCTGGTGCCATCCGATACGGAGGAATAGAAATAGGCTGAGTGCTTGGCACCAAATCAATCCCAAAGTCAATATCCCTGTCGGCGGCATGCCCGACAGGTCTGAGGGAAACACATCAGGAATGTCTCGCACAATGGGAACAGAATCAATACTGGGAGTCTAGGCCTCGACCTCCCGAACAAATGCTAAATAAGAGAGACATCCCTTCCCAACCATTCATTGGGTATTGAGGTAAGATATTACCCTGCTAGGTACATACTCAGTCGTGCCTCGCCACTCGATCCTCTGAATGCCCGGCATAGCCAAAGTGACTGTCTTAGCATGACAGTCCAGAATAGCATGACATGGAGATAGCCAGTCCATGCCCAATATAACATCAAAATCAATCATGCTAAGAAGCAACAGGTCTACTCGGGTCTCCAGACCTCCAATAGTGACCAAACAGGACCGGTATACATGGTCCACGACAATAGTATCCCCTACCGGGGTAGATACATGCACTGGCAGCTCAAGACTCCCTCGGGTCGTGCCCAAATGAGGACCAAAATATATAGACACATAAGAATAAGTAGAACCGGAATCAACAATACTGAGGCATCTCTGTGGCAGACTGAAATAATACCTGTAATGACAGCATCCGAAGCAACGGCCTCAGATCGACCCTGAAAAGCATAGCATCTAGCCTGTCCGCCTGATCGCCCTCCCCCTCGAGGGCGACCCCTAGGTGCCTGACCCTCACCCCTAGCTGGCGGGGCGGGTGCTGAAGTAGAAGGACCAGATGACGAGGGATGCCCCTCTGCTGATAAGATCTGGAAACAAGACGGGGACACTCCCTACGGTGGTGCCCAAACTCTCCGCACTCGTAGCAACTCCCGGGTGCTGGAGAATGGGACTGACGGGAACCCCGTGCGCCGAAGTGACTAGCTGATGCACTTGGCATGGAAGAACCCTGATCAGATGGAGCTCGTGATGAACCGTGTGCTGGAAGAGTGCTAAGAGATGGTCGACTCTGTTGATAACCCTGATGAACCCGACCTGAAGATGACCCACGATACTCGGAGCGGGCCGACTGAGGAGGCCTGAAAGAACGACCTCTACCCTGCTGGAACTGCCCCTTAGATGGAGCACCACTGAAACTACCAAAACCTCGACGCCTCTTGGCCTCGCTCTCATCCCTCTCTCTACGACGATCTGTCTCTATGTCGCGAGCAATATCCACAGCATCCTCAAATGTATGGCTCAAAACCCTCTCCCGGGTCATCAGAATATGAATGGGATAAATGAGGCCGTCTACGAAGCGTCCAATCCTCTCTCTGTCGGAATGAACCAACCACGGTGCATGTCTAGACAACTCTGTAAACCTGATCTCATACTCTAACACTGACATGTCCCCCTGACGGAGACCCTGAAACTTCCTATGCATCTTCTCTCTCTCAGATCGAGGCACCCACTTCTCCAAGAACATGGTGAAGAACTCTGGCCAAGATAGACGTGCTGGCCCTACTGGCCTGCGGCACTCGTAAGCCTCCCACAAAGTGAAAGCTGGCCCCTGAAACTGAAAGGTAGTGAAAGATACCCCACTAGACTCCAAGATCCCTGCCGTACGAAGCATCCGACGGCACTTGTCCAGCCAACCTTGGGCGTCCTCGCCCGGAGCACCGGTGAACACTGGAGGAGATAAACTGGTGAACCTCTCGAGACGATGCTGATCATCGTCCGTCATAGCTGGGACCCTGTCCCTCTAAATCTGATCTGCTAGCTAAACCGGAACCACAGGCTGAACTAGAGGAGCCTCTGTTGTCTGCAGGCCCTACACTTCTGGCTCTGGAGTGCGTGCTGTGGGGGTCTGATGACCACCCCCGGTCCCTAGTGCAGCTGCTGCCACAGTAGTAACTGATACCGCCTATGCCAGGCCAGTGCAAACTGCTAGTATCTGAGCCAGGGTCTCCTGTAGACCCGGAATGACAATGGTCATAGCTGGTGCCTGAACTGGCGCTGCTGGAACCTCTGCGACTGGAGGCTATGGGTCAGCTGGTACTACATCAGCTGCCCGACCTCCGCCACGACCACGGCCGCGTATACGGCCTCTAGCAGGTGGTAGTGGTGGTCGTCCTTCCCATCCGGAAGCTCGAGTTCTCGCCATCTGCGAGAGAATAGAGTGTCAAGGTTCAGTTCAAGTCAAAAGCAATCGCACGACAAGAATTCCAAGAATTGAAACTTTTCCTAAAAGGTTTGCGGCCTCCCGAGGATAAGTGCAGGCGTCCTCATACTGATCCACGAGACTCTAGTAAACCGGCTCATGACTCGCGAGACCTGTTAACTTAGGCTCTGATACCAACTTGTCACGACCCAAACCCCGGTCGTGATGGCACCCAACACAATTCTAGGCAAGCCCGACCATATTACCTCTTAACCCAGCCAATTATTAAATTCAAATTAAACTTAAACAGTAAATGATCATATCAGGTGATAAGCGAAATGTAAAAGCATACAAATTACGGTCCCAACCATATCGCGGTGTCACTAGACTGAGCCTCTACAGAGCAACATCCTAATACAAACAAGTCTAGGCAAATAGGAAATCAACAAGATGGTAAAGAAGGAGAAAAATAGGCTCTGCGGACGCTGGCAGCTACCTCGTAATCTCCGCAAAAGTAGACAAGGATTAGCAGCTACAATGTCTCAACTGCTCTCGGGCACCTGTGGATCTGCACAGAAAGTGCAGGGGAGTGGGGTGAGTATATTTCAACTCGGTGAGTAACAATAATAAACAATAACTGAAAGTAAGAACTCCTGTGCTATCACTTAACAGTTCTAAGGCAACCCTCACAGGTACGTCATCACTGTAGTAAGTACTCTGATCTCCAGTTCACATCTATCTCTATAAGATCCCACACTTATCAAACCCTCACTCGTACCCCTATGGTGTACGGCCATCTCAATATATTAAGACACATACCTATGTCTATAATGTATAAGTATTTAAGTAGGTAATAGGATATGAATAAGTATAATGCTGCGGCGTGCAGCCCGCTCCAATATATATACCGCTGAGGCGCGCAGCCCGCTCCATTTAACGTCGACGGCGCTTACTAGGGGTGTATACACACTTCGGAGGGGCTCCCTAGGCCCCAAGCGCTATGATACTGCGGCGTGCAGCCCGATCCACACATGTATTACTGCGGCGTGCAGTCCGATCCAATATATATATATATGTATATATATTTATACTGCTGCGGCGCACAACCCGATCCCATAATATACACCAGCGCTCACTGAGAATGTGTGCAGACTCAGACTCCGAAGGGGCTCCTACAGCCCAAGTGCAATAATACTGCGGCGTCCAGTCCGTCCCACATGTATATTACATGTATATTACTGCGGCGTGCAGTCCGATCCAATATATATACTGTTGCGGCGTGCAGCCCGGTCCAATATAGGTATATATATATATATATAATACCTCATAATGGGTCCTCGACCCTATCCCAGTAAATATACTTGGACTCTCAGGCCCAATATAATATATCACATTGGGTCTTTGACCCTGTCTCGATCAATATAGACTTGGCCTTTCAGGCCCACTCAGCTAGAACGGGAAATTCCACCCTAGATAAGCTTTCTCAATGTACATATCTAGTACGGGCTCATATTATGCTATACAGCTAGAGCTACGGCTGAGTGTATGTTTCCGACATGATATAAGGGTCACCTAGCTCTATAGGTTCCCTAATGCTCTACAGATCGGCACAAGGACCCAAACATGGCTATTAGCCCAATTGTACAGTTATAATCTCAGTAACAGTCATACAACACAGTATTCTATTAGCCGGGAAGGACTAAGTCCGAACCCCCAATCACAATTTCACCACGCTCGTCACAAGACGCGTGTCTCATCTCAACATAGCACTGTGAAGTGCTAGTACGGGGTTTCAAACCCTCAGTACATTGGTTACTGCTACCACTCACCTCGAACCGGTAGAAGCTTCAATCTGCCTTGCGCTTGCCTCACAATTCAATCTCCCCGGATGCCAAATATTCTCAAAATCATAGAGAATGCATCAATATATGCAAATTTCACGTAATTCATTCGAAATAACCCAAATTGTATCAAAACCCACAAAGTTGTCAAAACCTGACTTTTGATGCGCTTCTCGAAAAATTATAAAAGTTATATATTCGGAACCCTCGTCTCAATACGAGTCTAGGCATATCAAATTTACCAAATTCGGACTCCATTTGGCCGCTCAAATCGGTATTTTTCTACAATTTTAGGCCTAGGGCTAAAACCCACATTTAATCCTCCATTTTCATAGAAATAATCCATGATTTTATGATAAAAGCATGTAATTAAACCCCGAAACTTATCTTCGACAATATCCCGATGATCTTCCAGCTATTTCCCTTCACTTCCTCTCTCTAGGCTTAAAAAATGGGGGTTTATGAAATGAAACCCGTAAGTGAAATGTTCTGATTTTAAAATCACTGGTTGGGATTTTTCTTCTACGCGTTCGCGTTCCATACCACGCGTTCGCGATGCCCAGATCCGGATTGACCTTCGCGAACGCGACCTCCCCCAACGCGTTTGCGATGCACTAGCTCCTAGCTGTCTGATTTTCCTTCTACGCGTTCGCGATACCCCTCATGCGAACGCGATGCACACCCTCACAAACCTACGGGAACGCGACATCCTGAACGCGATCGCGAAGCTCAAGAATCCTGGCCTACGCGAACGCGATACCCTGTCTCGCGATCGCGATGCTTAACTCGCCTGGCCTTCGCTAACGCGGCCCATGCCACGCGAACGCGAAGGCTTGGATTTTGCCCAGTGATCTGCAGTTTTTCTGCAGATATTTAAGTTTCAAAAGTGCCGGATGATGGTCCGGATTCACCCCGAGGCCCCCGGGACCCCAACGAAAATCACCAACATACTCCAAAATACGATACGAACTTGTTCCAAGCATAAAAATACCATCATAAACATCAAAATCACCAATTACACACGAATTCAAGCCTAAGTTTCTTCCAAACTTCCGAAATTGACATTCGATCATGAACCCGACCAAACGACCTCCGAATGACCTAAAATTTTGCAGGCACATCCAAAATCACCTAACGGAGCTACTGCAACTGTCGGAATTCCATTCCGACTCTCGGATCAAACTCTCACCTACCGTTCGGATTTCACCGAAATTCAACCTTAGCCAATTCAAGCCTATTTCTACACCGGACCTCCAAATTCAATTCCGATTGCTCCCCTAAGTCACAAATTACCTCCCGAAACTAATCGAATCATCAGAATCCGATTCCGAGCCCTCTAGCTAAATAGTCAACTTCGGGTTGACTTTCCTTATTCAAGTTTCCTTCAAAAGGCTATATGCTTCATTTTCAATCCAAATCACTCCAAACTCCCCCGATAGACTTTAGTCATTGAAACACAAGCTGGAGACGTATCGGCTACACTGATATAAAATCAAGAAATATGTAATTACAATATAACGGGGTGGTAATTCTCGTGATGACGGGCCGGGTCGTCACAATACCCTGTGCCATTCCAAAGTTTCAAGAAAAGGGCCTTTATATTCAGAATCTGCACCTTTATCATGTCTACGAAATGGAAATCCCAATCTTAAGAGAAACCTTGCCACATCTATTGAGACATTTAAGTGCATACGATAACCACTATTTACTTTTCGCTTTGCTTGTCAAAAAAAAGAAAGAATCGATTGACGTTGATTTATCAAATCGTGCATCCTATTAAAGCAGTTATGATGGATGTCGTTCACTTCATCAATATGTGCCTTGAATCTTTCCACGGCTTTGTTCCAACCCCTAAAACCGTCTTTTGTAAATGCATCCCCCCATTACCACAACCTTCGAGTTCAATCCTGAATAAATAGCAACTCAAACAAAATGCAACATATGCTTTAATGTTATACTCCAACCATTAAGAATATGGCCCTTTGAACCAAGTGGGACAAAATTGACGCATTTTGTTCCCACACATAGTTTTAGAAAAGACATGGCCTATCGGTTTACAAGTCCCCATTTTAATAAAATATCTCCTCACTTCATCTCGAATATTAGGACTATAGCTCGAAATCTATCTTTCTTTGGGATCCACTTCAAGAGATTCCAAATCAAGCTCTAAATGTGGGAAATGATGTGTTTCCCTTTGAATTTCCGGATTATTTGTAAACTCGCAGATGGCTGACTCAAACTAGAACTTGGTTGGCCAGCATTTAGCTTGATGAGAAATTTATCCATTTCAATATCAGGATTACCTTTTCTACAAAATTAAATTTTCATAATTCTATTCAAACTGAATTCAAAATAATTATAGAAGTACAAATCAATCACAATCACAAAAATCACAAGTTCACAATTAGAAGTACAAGTTACAAGTAGTGGGCAACTATTTGGGAATAAGAAAGTTACTATCATTTTTTAAGAAGTGCAGCAACAAGCCATCAATAGTTCAGTACTTTCAAAACAAAAAATTGAAGCAAATATGGGTAAGGTAATATTGACAAGAATGACATTACTCTGAGAAGCTAAAGAAACAAAGGGGCAAAGAGCAATACCAATTTTGAAGAACTGAAGAAGAGATTTAAAACTTGTCGATGCCGATTATAACACTTCCTCATGTTCTTGACTGTAAAAATAAATTTTAAACATTCAAATAATCAATAATATCTCAACCCAACTTCACTACTTCACAAATCAAAGAAAAAAGGCAATGAAACAAAAGAAACAGTAATATTGATAAAGAAATTGAAAAAAATATGTGACCTTAGTTTGCAAACAAGTTGGTATTTTGCTGTTGTAGAAGACTTGGGGCTAGAAAGCATTTTTTAGAGAGGTATTTTTGATTTAGGGATTTTAAAAAGTGACTAAAAAAGGAGTTGTGTATTAATAGGTAATAGGTAATAAAAAGAGGAAAAGAAAAGAAGAATGGTCTTTGCTAAAGGAGCAAAACTTGGGGCTAGAAAGCGTTTTCTGAGATGTGTTTTTGATTTGAAATTTTGAAAAGTGACTAAAGAAGGAGTTGCGTATTAATTGGTAATAGGTAATAAAAAAAGGAAAAGAAAAAAAAGAATGGTCTCTACTAAAGGAGAAAAAAACTTCACATTGTGGGGCATGGGTTGTACCTAATTTAATAATTATTAAAAAGTAAAATCGTGGATAATTTTAAAAGAGGAAACATTGTGCGAAATCAAACTACTAACTTGGTGAATAGAAGGTGTGCTCCTCTACCAGTACACTACAATGCTCACTTGAGGATGGGTTCACCCATACAATTTAAGTACTTTATGTTATAATCTATTGCTAGAATGGGGATTTCCGAGGACATGACCCTTAATAGGAAAGTTTGGAGGTCTAGTATTAGGGTTGTAGGGTAGGGCCTTCTAGAATTCTTAGTACTTCTGTTAGGGGCTGAGTGGGGTTTGGTAGCGATCTCTATAGTTAATTAATGTATTGTATTGTGTCTCTTATGGTAGTAACCGATTGGTATTATTGCATGTCATTCTACTTTTGGTTTTATGTTTAGATAATTATTTATTTGATTTATCCGGATTTACTAACATTGTTTTGTTTTGTTTTATTTGTTGATTTTCTCTCTCTTTTTCTGAGCCGAGGGTCGGCCGGAAACAGCCTCTCTACCCTTTCGGGTAGGGGTAAGGCCTGTGTACGTATTACCCTCCCCAGACCCCACTTTGTGGGAACATACTGGGTAGTTGTAGCTGTAATAGTATGTTATAATCTATTATTGTTATACACAGTTTAGGAAGAGGAGGATGGGTTCGCGTGAACCCACTCCCTCCTAAGTAAATCCGCCCCTGAGTATATCCCTCATCCTTCTTTGCTATGTTGAGAAACCGCTATCCCCGTTGAATTTTGGTACCTCGTACTTTACTCCAAATATTTTTGTTCGTGAGTATAGTACTACCGAATGTAAATAATATTTTTGTGTACAAGTAGAACCTGTGCTCTAATACCAGTTGTTAGGTAAACTCCTCACAGTAAATAATATTCACAGTAAAAAAATAATAATATAGCACCGAGATACGGTAATCAACAAGAATAAAAGAGTAACAACGACACAAGATTTTTACGTGAAAAACCCTTCTGAATGAGGGAAAAAAATCACGACACCAAAATGAGCAACTGACCGATATCACTATAGAAAGAAATTTTATACTTTGTAGGCCTTATTAAAATACTACAATGACCACTACAAAACTAAAATAAATAATCAACTTTTGATATTCTCACCTCTCTATAATATCGCTCACACTTTTTATTTTTTCCACAAACTATTTTTTTATACGATGTCTATAATATCTTACTCTTCTTTCTCTTGTTTTGATGTGTATTGAAAGAAATGAAAGAACTCTCCTTTTATAGGAGAAAAATACGTAGCCTACTAAAATGCTACAAGAGGAGCTTCAATTCTCCTTTATTCATTTCCAAACTTGGGGCCAGAGTAACCATAGGCACATACATATTACAAATGGGATGAACCCATAGGCACATACCTATTACAAATGGTATGAACCCCTCAATAAGTACCTTGCTTATACGTACTTTTGATGTTATCAAATACATAAATAAGTCAAAAAATATTTATAAATTAGTTTGACTAGTTTATCGTCTTAGCCGAAAACCCTCATATGTTTTTCTCATCCAACTATTGAAGGTAAAGATTAAAGAGAACTAAGAAATTAATATTGATTTGCGGAAAGAATACTGTCGCAAGCAAAAATAGATTGGATTTAGTATTAGCTGTCTGTGTGTGATATGGGAGCAGAAGTCACGGATAGTAAAGACAATAAAACAGTAGAGAAAATGACTTACTATTAAAGTTAGTTTTGATATATATGTGTGGCTATGAACAAACGTGTGTACGGAATATAGACATTGCATGAGCTAAACTGTCAAAGGGAGTCCGTGATGTTCCTTTGTCTTTACCCCAAAATAAAATTGAATGAACAAAAAAATATCTGCTTGGAAAGTAATGGAAAACAAAGCAATATAAGATAAAAAAAAAAATTATCCTTCACTTATTGTGTCAAACATGAAAATTGTTGATATTTGATCTTGTAAATATATTTACATTGTTTATTTTTACTTCTCTGAGACATTTGCACATATACTAGTTTAATTTTCATTAATACATAACTCATCTTAGCAGCGGAGACTGAAATTTCATCAAGATAATAATTATTATATACATATAAAAAAAAAATTCAATTATATATACAGTACAACAATTCGGCAAACATGGCTCCGTTGCCTCACACTATACAAAAAATAAGGAGAAAAAGAAATGACAGAAATTACTGAAAATATTATAACTAGAAAGATAAAAAGAACAGTCCAAGGAATTAACCAAAAAAGAGCAAATGCAAGTAATTTGTTAGTAAAATATTTTCATGAAGGTTCTCCTCATGAAAACATATCAAGAAATGGATACTACTAGTTTATTTCCTTTGATTTCTTGTTACTTTCTTGATCTAACATCTCTCACCCTTAAGGAACAATCAAAGTGCAAGTCCCTCTGACAAAATACAGTCAAAATTACAAACTTGTATATTTTGCACAAAGTGACTTGTATATATACACTTGACTTCATTTCCTTTGGTGAGGTTATGAGTTTGAGCCGTAAAAACTTGCGTACAATAGACCCTTGTGGTCCGACCTTTCTCGGATCCCGTGCATAGCGGAAGTTTAGTGCACCGGGCTGCCATGTTTTCATTTCCCTTTGAATCATCTTGAAATGAGGATGTTCTTGAGTCCTCCTTGAGAGCATCTAATTCTTAGAATAACATAAGAAATGAACCTATAAAGCAAGATGAAACATACAATAATAAGCAAATTCTTTCTTCTACTTTCTTCTCCACCATATCCTTCCTCTTTAAGCACTTGATCACCTCTAGCCAAACACATTCCAAACATGTATTGTAGGCATTTTCCAGATCCAGAGAACTCATTAATCAAGAATCCTTCAAAAGGATACTTAAACAATGATATATAATGCATTACAATCCAATAATTTGGAATCTCATTCTTTGACACAAAGTATCCAGAGAACAATGCACATGATCCCATCATACCACAAACCAATGAGTTTCCAATAATGAAGTTTGGGACTAAAGCACTACAGCAAACAACAACTGAGTTTGCTGTGTAGAGAATGAGCCAAATGAGGAGCAAAAAGTGCATAAATGCAGTAAACTGTTTATTTAGACCAACCAACCAGTATAATGGAACTGAGAATAGCAATGCAAGAATGAGTAGAAATGGCAAGTAAACAATGCCATTTGCTATTGCATAGGAAGAAACTCTATAGCTCCCACAAGAAGTCTCTTTCATTAGTATCTCCCTTTCTTGTAAGAATATTGGTAAGGCTTCTGTTGTACTTGACAACAGATATGTCAAGATAAATGCAAATAGTCCTACCCTTGCTTGTGCTCCAACTAAATTATCTTCAAGATTGTAAAAAACTGATCCTAAAACAAGACCTGAAACCAACATTTGTAGTGTCTTACAACCAAAAAGCTCCTTTGTTCTGTATATGATTTTCCAAAACCTAACAGTGAGAATCACAATCTCTTGCAATCTTGAATTGGCAAAACCACTTGGGAATTCATTACCAACATGTATAGACATAGAAAAGTCTTCATCAATCAGTTTAGATTGTTGAAAAAGTTGCTCCAGAGTAAACTTACCTGAATTCTTGATCATGAGTGTTGATTGAGGAGTGGTGTGGTTTTGTTTTTGAATTGTATCAATCGATTCGATAGCGAATTCCAGGATATTAACATGAAGGGGAAGCTGCAACCCCATTAATATCAGCCTTAAACTAAGCTGTTCAATGGTTCCATGATGCAAGATTGTACCATTAGCCAATAGAAGGATTGAATTGAACAACTTCATGATCCTGTAACATGGCTGATGAATACTTAGAATTATCGTTCGACTACGAGTTACAGCCATGGTTTTAAGCATGTCAATGATTTGCAAAGCTGAAGTACTATCAAGACCTGAAGTTGGCTCATCAAGAATAAGAACTCCAGGATCATGGATTAATTCAACTCCAATGGAAACTCTCCTCCTTTCACCACCCGAAATCCCTCGAATTCGATCATCACCAATCCTGGATCCAGCGACATGATCTAAGCCAAGTTCTTGAATCAAAGACTTGACCCTTGACCTCAATTCTGTTCCAGGAAGTCTTAGCCTTAGCTTTGCACTAAAACTCAAAGTTTCTTCAACAGTTAACAGAGGAAAAAGAGTGTCCTTTTGAGTAACATAGCCTGAAAACTTCTTGAACCTAGCTTTATCTACTGGCTTTTGGTTCACAAATATGGATCCATTTTGTGGTTCAATCTTGCCTGCTAAAATCTCTAGAAATGAAGATTTTCCAGCACCACTTGGACCTACAATGGCTAGAATTTCACCTGCTTTTGCTCTACAATTCACATCCTTAAGAACATGCCTAACTTTAGGACTTCCATTTTCCAATTTTTTCACTTCGTGCAAATCTTGAACTCCTTTAGAACACTTGTGATGATGGTTTTTACTAAAGATTTTAAAAGGGTTTTCTCTCTTTTGTGTATAGATTGTATAGTTGATTCCTATTGCTTCAATATCACAACCTTGTTTCTTCATTGAAGAAGTTAACTAGCTACCTCAACTCACAGATTTGCTTTGTTCTTTGTGTACCTTTTTACCTCTCTATAAGCTGTTCTTAGTTTCTATATTTGAATATTTTTAATCAAAAAAGCAGCTATTTGCTCATGAGATTCAAAGAATTATTGGAAGATAGTGGCTGGAAGTTATCAAAATATAATGACCTCTAGTTTCAAAAGAATTTTGTTTGATAGTTTCACGTGAATTTGTTCTGTGCAATTAGTTCACGTGTCAGCATGCATGACAACCTAGAACTCCAATTCAATCGGGTGTATAGTAGTATATATAGTATTATTGAGCTTCAATTTCATAGCCTTGTAGGTTTTTAAAAATAACCATTATTTTATTACAATAGGGACCGGTCTAACATAATATATTAGAGATTAATGCATCTGTGTACTTACGCTGGAGTTCCAGTATATTTATGCTGAAACTCCATTATAATATATTGGGGTTTCAGAATACTTATGCTGGAACTCCAGTATATTATGCTGGAGTATTTTCCGGATTTTTGAACAGTATTTTCGTTCAAATTTATCTTTACATGAAAACTAGCTAAATTTCAATTACTTTTAAAATTATTGCTTTTTTTGAACTACCACTTGTAAAATTGGCTTTTTTTGAATTTCTCCCGTTATATTTGTTGAAGGGAAACTTACACAAATGTCTCAAATAAATCTCAACTTACCAACCTCTAGTCATTTATCATAAACGTACCAAAACTAGGCAATAAAAATTGGAAAACCAAATAATAGGGTTCTTTTTCTCAAAGAATCACATGCAAAAAGTACCTTTCATATTTTTAAGCATGATTAGCAACATTAGATACAAGACAAAAGAAATTTTATGGACGGGGTAGCAAATAAGGTGATGAAATACAAATTTTTTATAATATTCCAAAAATCTAAATAAAAAAGAACTTTTTCAATGGGTATAGTTGAAATTCATTGAAAATATATAGATAAGTCAATATACAAAATTTGAGGAAGATTGGAGGTGATTTGGACTGGTTTTGCATCAAAATTCATAATTAAATCGAGTTAAAAAAAGTCTTATGCGTCACATGTATTACATATGTATCACACACCCAGATATACATGGATATATCTATAATACACAATCGATACAAATATGATACATATGTTATATATAAATGATACACTCTATGATACACATATCATTTCTTTTCATTTTAAGCTTTTGCTTTGAATTTTCAATTCAAACCACCTCAAAACTTAACCAAATCATCCCAAAACAGAGATTCAAGGTCCTTAAGTTGTGCCGAATCTAGCAAAAATTTAATTTTTTTTGCTACAAAGAACTAATTGGCTAATTTGGCTAATATTAATAATATTTTATTATTTGACCAATTTTTATAATGAGCTACTTATAAATGGACATAGCAAGTAATTTTCGTTTGTTGAATACTTTGTCCCCCTCACCCCTCCATTTATATGCAAAGGGCATTTCCTATTGGACCTTTTTTCAATTATTGGGCCTTTTTTCCCACACAACTCTGTGATCTTTTCCCTTTGAGTTTTGATAAGTTGAGGTCTTAGGATCTTGAAGATGTTAGAACATTAAATTATCACAAAGTTGTACCATAATGCTCTCATTTTTAAATTTGTATGTTATTCGAACTCCTAAAAAATATTATTGTTTTTATGTCGAATCCTTCAACAATATATTATTTTGATAGTTTGAAAATCCGAACAACATATCTTAAAATATATTTTAATTAATATGGATTTTAGTCATGGACTAGCTTGTTGTGTGAATTTAATGTTGTGAGGAATGAAATGAGAAATTGGAGATCATAAATGAAAAGCAAAGCAAAAGAGCATATTAATCGAATGATTGAGCAGCATATATATATATATATATATATATATATATATATATATGCCCGAATCGTCCCCAACCCGCTCTCTCAAACCCTATCATATTCCTCAACTCTATCGCTCAAAGAAACCTTATCGGAGTCGCCCTAATTTCCCACTGCCGGCAGTGGAAGCGCTGATACAAAAGATTTTAAAAAAGTTTTCTGAGAAAAAAAAAACATTCTCCTCTCTGGTACTTTTGCTGGTGGTTCCGCTAAAGAGTTAAAAAGTTTTCTCTTTCTGTTTTGGGCATAGATATAGTTGATTTATATTATTATTATTTTTTTTAAAACCCTTCTAAATTAGGAGGATCTATAGTGTTTTCACATTTTTCTCCTAACGTGACTCGAATCCGGGACCTAATGGTCCTAGGTAGAGATGCTTTTACCAACTGGAGGTGATTTATATTGTTTCAGTTTCGCAATTTTATTTTTTCATTAAAAGTTAATTTTGTGTCCCCCCTCCCCCTTTTTCTTTTGTATTTGGTACTTTGCAATATCAGTAAGCAGAGTGAAGTTATGTTTCTTTTTAAGACAAAGGTCAATTTGCACATCTATTATTTGGAAAGTTCTTTGTTATACTATTATGATAAAATAGCCTCAGTCAAGGTGTGTTAAATGAGCGAGTTGGACTGATTTTGAGCGGGTCAAAATGGGTCAATAAACGATCATGACTCATCAAAAAATTATTTGGGTCGGGTCAAGATGAACTAAAATTTAGATAATAGCCCAACCCAACTAACTCTTACCAAGTTTTAATTAATATATATTATTTTCTTATAAAATTTTAGTTAGCAAATATGATTTTTTTTTCTTTTGTGATCATATATAACATATCTAATAAAATAAATTATTTTAAACATATTTCAGCAAAGTTACTCATGAATTATTTTGGAAAAAAATTAGTTCAACTTTAGATGGGTTGGATCAAGATGGACTATGTTCAATAAATGCGCGAGTCAATGACGAGTCGAACCTTAAGCGGGGTCGGCGAATTAAATGAGTTTGGGCTCAAATTACCACCCTATAACTCCATTTTTACTTCAAAGCAAAATAGCACGGCCTAGCTAGTTTCCGGACTGGTCATTCAAAAATAGCCAGCATTTATCAAGTCAATAAACAATAGCCACTATTTTGCTGCAACATAGACCGGTCCAACATAATATACTAGAGTTCGGTGCACTTGTGTATGAACTTTCAGCATATTATGCCAGAATTCCATCATACAGAAAGTTCCAGCATAATATATTGGAAATTCGAGTACTTGTGTATGAACTTCTAGCATATTATACTGGACCAGTATACTTTGCTGGAACTCCAATATATTATGCTGGAGTTCTAGTGTACTTATGCTGGAACTCTATCATATTATGCTGGAGTTCCAACATATTTATCCTGGAACTCCAGTATAATATGCTGGAGTTCAAGTATACTTATGATGGAGCTCCAGCATAATATACTGGCGTATTTTTCGAGTTTTGAACGGTGTTTTTGCTCAGATTTATCTTTACATAAAAAGTTGTTAGATTTCGATTACTTTTGAAATTGGGCTATTTTTTAACGACCTCTTATAAATCTGACTATTTTTTAATTTCTCCCTCAAAATACCCCTATCCACTAATGCCCTCAACATGTAAAAAGCCTTTTGACATTTTTTCCATGTGGATTTTGTGTTTGAACTCTAACTCTTGTTCCTCGGGACCATGGTTTGCAATATTTGACTTCCTTATTGAGACATACTCTCTAATCAGTCGAGCTTCAAGACCTTCTCCTTAATCGATAATGTCAAGTCGTTAATCTTTGTCCGTAGATATAGCTCTTGTTTGACTCAAAAGTTATTCAACACTTTTTAAGCAAATCAATCAATAAAGATGAAGGGGTAAATCCTATTTAAAGATAATTAACTCTAGATCCGAGATGAGTAGGAGAAATAGTCAAATATAAATGTTGACAGCGTTATGATCAGATTTAATGGCATAAGTAACGATGCATTAAGTAACAAAAATCTGAATAAAGGAAAAGAATTACCCGATCTTCAGTGAGACGGGTCTTCTTTCAATTAATAAAGATTAATGGTAGACAAATACAAGAACCTTATGACCCATTTTTTGGATCCGATGATGATATGGGATCACTGATCCTCTCCATTCTTTGGAAAGTGTGTTTACATATTTTCTAGAAAGAGGGAGAGGGAGACAGTGAAAGAGCCCGCTTTTCTGGAAAGTCCTCCACACCTATTTATAAGGGGGGTATCCATAAAAAATCCTACAAAAAGGTACAATTTAGAGGGAATATTCGGTAAATTATTCCTTTTAAGTATTTTAAAGATAACTAGTTGTTTGATGACTCCGACCTTGGCTATTAATGACGGTCCGACCTTGATTATTGATGACGGTCTGACCTTGGCTATTGATGACAGTCCGACCTTGGTTGTTGATAATGGTCCGACATTGGTTATTGATGACAGTCCGACCTTGGTTATAGATGACGGTCCGACATTGACTATTGATGACGTTTGACCTTGGTTGTTGATGAAGGTCCAACCTTGGTTATTGATGACGGTCCGACCTTGGTTGTTGATGACCACGACCTTATGACTCACTAGGCCCACCCCCCGCTAGACTGACCTCTCGAAGTACCCCGCGCAAGAGGCACGCTAGAAACTGGGGGAGCATAATAAGGCTCATGAGGTGCTGGTGGAACTGGAGTACTACCGGCTGCTGGCAAAGCTTAATGTATAGGGCGACCAGAATTTCCTCTACCATAACGACCTACTGATGGGGTACGGGCACCGGAGTAGTGACCCGACTCTCGAGACCTCTTGGCCACCCTCTCTCCCTCACTCCCTAGCGAGCATACCCTCAATCCGTTTGGAAATGCTCACTACCTGCTGGTAAGGTATATCCATCTCTAACTCTCGAGTCATGTTGGACCGGATGGGCGGAATAAGACCCTCGATAAACCTCCGCACTCTCTCCCGAATTGTGGTGACCAAAGCCGGTGCATGTCTGGCCAATCGGGTGTAACGAATGGCATACTTCGAGAATGTCATAGCACCTTAGCACAAGATCTCAAACTCCACACGCCACGAATCCCTGAGGCTCTAGGGAACAAACTCCCTCATAAACATGTCGGAGAACTGGGTCCAAGTCAGCGAGGCAGACTCGACTGGACTATCCAACTCATAAGTACGCCACCAATCATAGGCGGCTCCCTAAAGCTGAAAGGCGGTGAAAGAAACCCCACTAGACTTCAATATGCCCATAGTACGAAGAATGCGATGACACTCCTCCAAAAATGCCAAGGCGTCATCTGAAGCTAGGCCACTGAACATTGGGGGATCATATTTTTGAACCTCTCTAGCCTGCGCTGCTCATCCTGTGAGACAGCTGACCCACCCCCGGGCTGTACTGGTGCTGCAGGCGGTACATGAATAATCTCTAGAATCTGCTCCATCGGCACTCTTTGCTCAAGAGTGCGGGCTGCGGGAGTCTGGGCCCCTCCCCAACCTGAGATATGGCTGCAACGAGGGGAAGCAACCCCGCCTGAGCCAAAGTAGTGTACATGCTCATTAACTGAGCCAGGGTCTCCTAGAGCGCTGGAGTAGTAGTAGTTGTAGTAGGTGTACCAGGTGCCAGTGCTCCAACCTGATCATCTGGTGGTACCTCAGCGGCAGCACGTGCGAGTGCTGTGGCTGCACCTCGAGCGCGTCCTCGACCTCTACCCCGGCCCCGAACTCTGATAGCGACAGCAGGGGGAGCGGGTGCCTGGTCCTCTCGTGTAGCACGTGTCCTCATCATCTGTGAGAGAATTGAAGATAAAAGTTTAGAATTGGTGTCAAAACCGCACGACAAGGAATTCAAAAGAAATGAAGATTTTCCTAAACAGTTACAGAGCCCCTCGTAGATAAATACGGACGTCTCCGTACCGATCAGTGAGACTCTAATAAATCGGCCCGTGTCCCGTGACTCCTATGAACCTAGAGCTCTGATACTAACTTGTCACGACCCTAGTTCACCAATCGTGAACACGTCATGACGGCACCTAGTCTCCACAACTAGGTAAGCCTATCATGTTGCGGAACTAATAAAATTACGGAACTTATAATCAAAACCAGATATCATGAATAATGTATATAATTGCCATATGGCACATACACTTTAACACTTAGTATTTTAAAACTATCCCAGAGACCCGAAAACCCATGGGCAACACAAGCTAAGAGAACACATAAGATACGGCTCTAATATCCGAAAATGTCTACAACAACTGAATACATAAAATGGAACTACTAACTACAATACAGAGTAGAAGGAGACTCTTCAGTTTGCGGATGCGGCAGATGTACCTCAAGTCTATGAATATAGCGCCTGGATCACTGATAGTACGCCCGACCAGAAGTACATGGATATGCACATGAAAAACATGTGCAGAAGAGGCATGAGTACACCACAGCAGTACTCAGTAAGTGCCAAGCCTAACCTCGATTGAGTAGTGACGAGAAATGTCAGGGCCCTACTGCGAATAAACATAAGAACAATAATGAGTAGTGTAAAGCAGGGAATAATCTGGAATAACGATAAAATATGATAGAAGGTACAAGTCAATGACAATTAAGCTAAGCAAGGAAAATAACACAACTAAGTATCCCTCAACATCAGGGCGCCATGTGGACTTCCCAGGATACCGTCTTGTAGTCCTTTTTCCTCAACTGTCCAGTGGATCTTTCGGAAATCGAACCCGTAGTCCATCACATTACATATCTAGGATCTCCCGGGAATCTAACACGTAGTCCATCATATCAATTTTTGGAGGATCTCCCGGGAATCGAACCCGTGTCCACCATATCAAGTTAAATATCCAGGATCTCCCGGGAATTGAACCCGTAGTCCACCATATCAATTTAAATATCCAGGATATCTCGAGAATTGAACCTGTAGTCCACCATATCAATTTAAATATCCAGGATCTCCCGAGAATCGAATACGTAGTCCATCATATCAATTTACACGCAACCAAATTAGAGAAATATTCAGAGAATGAAGTACACCAATACAAGTAACGATTACATTCTGGCCTAACATGCTTCAACGTAATTTTAATTAAGGCAATTAAGAAGTTAATTCTACCTAGTCATGCTTCTCAAACTAACACAGATTAAATCTTGCATTGAAATTAGTCAAATAACGGAGGAACACAGTTCAAATAATTCAAGTAAAGTAGATTTTTCAACAATTAGCACAAGTACACGCTCGTCACCACGCGCATAAGGCATTTAAACTAGCATATAAGAAGTCCTAAGGGGAGAGGTCCCCCACACAAGGTTAGACAAGCCACTTACCTCGAACTAATTACATATTGTAAGTAACATCGCAAGTAACCAATTCCACTATTAAAATTAAAGCTAATGCGCGAAAATAGATAAAATAACCAAAACGCCCCTCCAACCAACGTCTTGGAATTGAATACTTTTTATATTTTTAGAATTCTCGTACTCTCACGAGTCTAACCATATAAAAATCTCCCAAATCGGAGGTCAAATGCCCCCTCAAATTCTCACAATTAGGTCTAAAATATTTACCCTAATTTTCATTCAAAATCCAAAATTAAAGGTTGAATTTAAGGTTAGATTAGTGGGTATAAATCATAAGGGAGTAAGAAATCGTTACCCAATCGTTGCCTCTCGAAAAATCTCCCAAAATCGAGCTCTCTAGCTTTTGTTTTGTTAAATATGGAGGAACCTTTGTTTTGAAATGTTAAGTACCGTTCAAATCATTTAAGCATCGCAAACGCGCAGGTCTCACGCGTTCGCGAAGAAGAAAAATAGAGGTCCCCAAAATGCCCTTCGCGTTCGCTAAGGAAGGGATGCGAACACGAAGGCCTGGCCCAGTAAACTATGCGAACGCGAATCAGTGCATGCGAACGCGATGGAGAAAAATAAAAGGCCCAGAAATTTGCCCTACGCGAACGCGTGGAAGGCAACACGATCGCGATAAGGGGGCTTTTAAACCTACGCGAACGCGGTAAGGAGGATGTGCACGCAATGAAGGGCAAGGCAGAGCTTCGCGAACGCGATAAAGGCACACCAGGAGCAGCAACAACAGTTCAAAAATAGGAGGAAATGACCCGTTGAGCATCCGAAACACACCCGTGGCCCCCGTGATATCAGCCAAACCTACAGACATATCCCATAACATCGTTCAAACTTGTACCAATCCTTAAATCACCCAAAACAATGTCGCAAACATGATTTAAGCCAAGATTCAAGCCTATGAACTTCAAATTCTAACCAAACACACTTTCGATAAAAAACTATCCAAACCTTGTCCGAATAATCTGAAATTTTGGACGCACATCCAAAATGACATGACGAAGATATAACAACTTCTGGAATTCCAAACCGACCCTCGGATAAAAAATTCACTATCGGACCCGAACTTCAAAAATTCAAACTTCGGCATTTCAAGCCTAAATGAGCTACGGACCTCCAAATTACATTCCGAATACACTCCCAACCCCAAAATCACCTAACGGAGCTAACCGAACCATCAGATTTCCATTCCGAGGTCATCTTCACACTGATCCGAATACGGACCATTTTTCAACTCTTAAGCTCTCATTTAGGAACTAAGTGTCCCAAAATACTTCGAATCCTAATACCGAACGTCCCGGCAAACCAAAATAGCAGAAATAAATTTAGAGAAAGCAGTTAATGGGGGATCGGGGCGTAAATTTTAAAAACGACCGACCGAATCGTTACATTTTTCGTCCCGATAGTTAATGGAGAAAAAGATTTGAACCTTTTTGAATAGTGGAGATGCAAAATATATTTATTATTTAGTACCTAGATATAAAAATATATATCGAGAATCTTATGGTATCTAGTGAAGAATAATTAAACATTCAATTTATAAAAAAAATGTGTGATTTTGATTCCTCCTCACTCGACTCTTCGTAGATTTAAGGAACTATTACCATTAAATCATTTATGTATTCGTGTGCCATGCTAAATTTAAACTTTCACTTAAAACTATTTTTCTTTAACATATCATCTCTAGGGGTATCAATAGTTCGGTTCGGCCGGTTATTTTATAAAATTTATATTATACTAATTTTTCAGTTATTTTATTATATATAACCAAAATTAGACTTTTCGAAACCATCCCGATCATGTCGGTTTCACTTCGGTATTGGTACGGTTCGGTTAATTTTTAGTATTTCTTTTTAAATGTTATGTAAAATTCACCAGTAAAAGTAGAATGCAATAACACACGTTCTTTTATAGGACTTAACAAACTCTCTAGACATTTTTACTGTTTAAAGGGTGATGAATCACAAAACATATATGAAAGATGGCTAGAGTATAGATACACAACTATCCGACAACAACGTAAAAGAAACCAAGTAAAAGCAAAGAACATATAAATCATACGAGTGGAAAGATATTAACAAAGTTGAGACTCAAGAATAAAATCTATATTAAATATTCAAAAAGATAAATCTAAATTATATGAGAGGAAACATTGTAGTTTGCTACTTGTAATAGCTAGAATACTTTGTGTCTTGCTAATAAAGATACTTGAAATAACTTCGTTTAAGTATAAGTAGCATAATATGTTTTAGGAATTAGTATTTTGAGTTTAATAACTTATAGGCTTGTAACAGTTTTTATAATTCCAAGGCCCAATAAAAAATTTAATGCTTTATTAAACTTACTATACAAATATATTTTTCACATATAAAATTTATTCGGCACGGTTCGGTATTTTTCGGTTTATTTTTATAAAATAAAAACCTAACCTAATTATCAGTACGATTATAGATTTATATAAAAACCTACGATTTCTTTGAAAGAAATCTAAAATTCGATTCGGTGCAGTATGGTTCGATTTAGTCGGTTAATATTCATTGACACCCCTAATCGTCTCTTAACTTTTTGAATTTTGTGTTATAGCATCCGCATGCATACAAATTTTATTGGAATTTCTATAAAATAATTTGGACTATATTTAAATTCAAGATATATTAGTCCAAATAAATATTATGGGCTAATATAATTGAATTAATTATATAAATCTAATATATATGTATTAAATAAATAAGTCTTGATCCATTGGACTAGCGCATTTAATTGGGCTAAAGTGATGAGCCCACTTTACTAAGCCCAAGATGTCATCTTCCTAGAGACCCAATTTTGTGTCACGTGTCAAATGATGTAGCACACCAAGTCAAATGTAAGAGCCAATGGGATCATGCCACATGTCAAAATGAAGGCATACCAAGTCACATTAAATGGCCAATGAAACCGTACCACGTGTGCAAATGACATGTTCTGGCCAATCAAAAGTGGTCATGTCATACTTTAATTTGATTGGTCAGAAAGAATTTGTTCTAACCACAATTTCTCCCTTCCACAACTATAAATAAGGGTCTTCATAACTCAGAAAAGACATTAAAGTTATAACAAAACAAAAAAGAGCTCGTGGATCAAACACTGCAAATTTCTCCACAAGTTTCAAGCTTTAAGCAATCAAGTTCAAGCTCAAGAACGAAGAACAAATCAAGGTCAAGATCAAGCTCAAGCAACCAAGCGAAAGCTCAAGAACAAGATCATCATTCATGGCGACAACTAATATATTCAAGATTAAGCTCAAAGAAGAATAAGATGATTCATAGAGATTAACGCTCAAATATTTAAAATAAAATATTACAATTATTACAATATTTTTTTATCTTGATTTTATTTTCTCTATAGTCTACATCATCTTCCATTAATTAAGGTCGCGGTGATTTAGAAACGTTATATTTACATCCAACAATCCTTATGTTACATATCTCATGATTAGAATTCAAAACGTACAATCATTTCATTATTAGAAGAAAATATAGTTCTTGACGATAACATATAATATAATTCTTGAAGTTGGCCGGATGATGCAAATAGCATTAATTTACAAGCTTTTTCGATTTGTAATATTTGGTTGTGCAAGCGTCGAAGCAGCCTTCAATTTTCTTTTCATCTGCAATCAAATTAAATAATTTGTAAGAACATTCATTTATATAAATATTGTTCTAATTTTATATATAATTAAAAAAAATCCCTTTTAAGTATATGTATTAAAGTCATACTAGCTCTTGTAGTTAGAGGGGGACCCAAGTTTTAGAAGGGAGTATTTTTTGATTCAACTAAAATCTGCTTTATATATAGGGTGCCTACTATTAATATATTTTTTATTTTTTAAGGACATATGCATGTATATATGAAATTTTAGTAAAATTTTACGGGTACCGATGACTGGTCTACATCTTGCATAGCCCCACTGCTGACCTGCCCTTAGTGCAGTGATGAAAATGAATGTTATCTTGTATGTACAAATTAGAATAATGTTTGTCCATTTTAGTTTGACTCTCTTCGTTTCAAAAAGTAGCTCGAGTTTTTTTTTTAAAATAAATTTATTATTATACGAAATATACACAAATCCGATCAAGAATGTACAATACACGTCTTGTAGAATCCGATCACAACATACAACTTATATAATTTGCATATAAAATTTGTTATATACAAATTCGCCTAAACTATACAACTTACGCTTTTACACTACTTGCATTCAACTATGTTGTTTGATATATCTTGTCTTCATCTGCGATTTTCAGTCTGAATTTTTAACTATAACCAACTCAAATCTTCACCAATCTTCCTCAAATTGACATATAAAATTCAAATGATATTTTCAATCATTTGCAATAACCAATTATCAGATTCTGATATTATTAACCGATTCAGGCGTATATGCAGAAATCTTGTCTAGTCAAATAGTAATTTCACAAAATCTAGTTTTGAAATTCAAAGTTTTAAAAACTTTTTAATGATTATTAATGGAGATTTTAATGAACTTTAATTGGGTTTATTATTTTCGATGAAATTATTGAGATCTTCTCTACCGCATCTAAACTCTAAAGCATAATATCTTTAACTTGTTCACTTACCTAGGAGGCTTGAAGCTTCAGTTATTGATGTTGTAAGAGATTTTTTTTAATGGCGGAATAAATCTTGAGACATTTAAAGTTGATACCATTTTTTATTTAGACAGCTAAAATAAAAGTTGTTTCTATTGAGCACTTATACTATACTAAATTTGTTCCAATTAGGCAATTTTTTAACTATTAGTCAAACTTAAAAAATGTGTACAATGCACTCTGCGGGTGACGTAGGAATAACAAATAAACCCAATTAAAATCATATGTATTCAGCCCTTTTTAATTACATGCACAAACTTGAAATTGCGCCATCCAAACAATCGAATATAAACGAAGACAAAAAGGGAAATGTTAAGGCTTTGTTGGTATGATGGAAAATATTTAGAAAATATTTTCCTAGAAAATATTTTTTTAGGAAATGATTGATTTCGTATTTTTTCTTGTTTGGCTGGTGAATGAAAAAAATTTTGGAAAATATTTTCTAGTGTTTGGTTAGAGAGTATAAAATATATTTTAAGAAAATAATTTTTTAAAGAAAATACTTGTTTTATTGAATTGAAAGAAATTTTTTTTTACATCATAAAAGAAGTACTTTGTTGAATAAAAAAAAATACTTTTACGATATCATGAAAAGAATATACTCATTTTATTGAAATAATAAAATACTCTATATTTACAACATGAAAAGGAAGTACTATTAATAATAATTCTATTTAGAAAATATTTTTTCTCCTTTTGACAGGGAAAATATTTTGCTCCAATTAGAAAAAATTGAATTGACTAGGAAAATATTTTCAAAAATATTTAATCGAATCAAACATGAAAAAGATAAAATATTTTCCGGAAAACATGTTCCTTTGTAACAAACACACCCTAAAACCTTAAAATGGAAAAGAAGCAAAGTGTAATACAATTGATATATGTATAATAGTTATGCTAATTATTAAATGAGACCTCCCTCATAGTGATACTAATGTTTATAACAATTATGTATAGAGAAGTTAAAAAAAAAAAAATTAGCTTGCCAAAAGTGTGGCTTAAACTAAGGCTGTAGCTTCCATCCAATTAGAGAGCCTACGTTGTTAATAATAAAAACCAACTACAGTTATTGACTTGTAGTTTTGAGAATGAGTTGGAACTAATTTTCTTACGCCACAGATTTATTAAGTTAAAATTACTAAATGAAATGAATTTTAGGATTTTGATCCACGGGCCGGTTCACTTACCAACTTCTACCCATTAATTATAAATTTATCAAAATTAACCAAATATATATATAAAAATTTAAAATCTAAATAGATAAGATTCTTTCTCTACAAGAATTATACGGAAAGATCTCGTTTTATATTTTTAAAGGGTGATCAACAACATTAGATGCAAGACGAAAAGGAAATTTATGGAAAGAAAATCTAAGCAAAAAAGGGACCTTTTTTAATAGGTATGGTTGAAAATCATTGAAAACATATAGATGAGTAAATATAAAAAATATGAGGAAGATTGAGGTAATTTGGACTAATATAGTATCAAAATTCGTAGTTAAAATCGAGTTAACATTTTTTTCGACGACACATGTATGTCATAAATAGGTATACATGGATATATATGTAATAAACACATAATACAAATATGATACATATGTGATACATAAATGATACACATTTTTTTTTCATGTTCATATTCTAATTCAAATTTTCAATTCAAACTACCTCAAAACTCAACCAAATCATCCCAGAAATGAGATTCAATCTCCTTAAGATGTACCCAATCCATTCTAATAACACCATTCAAAAGAAAATAAAACTTTGACATTTTTCAGTTACAAATAGCTAATTGGTTAATATTAATAATATTTTATGAAGTGACCAATTTTTGTTATAAGCTACTTATAAATAAACATAACTGATAGTTTCCCAAAAATAAATTTAATGAGTTTAGTAACACAAGCATTGAATGCTAGCGTTCTAAATGAAAGATGAGAGTTCTTCTTCCTCCTTTTTTTTTAAAATACAAAACTTGGCGACGTATTGTAGTAAAATTTCCATCAATAAATTGAAATTTTGAATCCGCCTCTAAAATAAAATGACATAATTTTGTGAAGAAAATGAGAGAGACATACCTGCAGTAACGTTAGAGCACTGCTCATAACAACTTGTGTTGTGAATCATAGCTTCATAAATAGTTGGAATTGTGCATCTTTTGAAGCATGCGTGAGAACAGAAAACAGGTTCAACACAAGTTAGACATGTAAGTCTGCATAATGTTTTACATGATATTTTACTTTCATCCACATTAGCTTCAACATTTTTTACTATCATAAACATGAAAAATATTGCAAATACAAACACCCTTTTGAGATTCATGGTTGTATTTTCTTTTTCTTTTTTCTATTCTGCTTTATAAACCAAAAGGTATTACTTTTGATTTGAATATTTTTTTTTTTAAAAATGGCAAAAAATGATGCTATTTATAAGTCAAGTTTCATTTTCATTTAAGAAAAGTTATATAGATTGTGTCAATACACACATAATCAGATTTTGTAATTTCTCTTTGTCCTTAATTAAATTCTCCCATTAATACCTACTTGGTCAAAGTCAAAGAATGAATTAAACTTCTTTCTCTCTAGTTTTTAGATATAATTTTTTGAGGCTGTTATGTTTTGACTTGACATAGATTCACGATATAATTCCAACTAGGGACTGTGACCCGGCATATATAGTGGAGGACTCGTTTTACTAAACAAACAAAAAAACTACAATGTAATATTTCATCCGGTCTACAATAAGTGTCTAATTTATTTTTTAAATTTTGGTCCAAAATAAGTGTCTAGTTAGATAATAAAGGAAAAATTTAATTTATTTTTACTCTTTTATCCTTATGTGCATATCCCTAAAAAAAAAATTCTCTATCATCACATCAACTTACTAAATAAGGGTAGTTTAGTCATACTAGTTAATTTTGTATAGAATTTAATATTTTCTTAATGGGTGTGCTAAAAGTAAATTGGACACTTATTGTGGACCGGGTGGAGTATCATTGTAACCTTGCACAAACAATAATATAATTATGCCAAACCAAGCTTAACAACTCAAAGTATTTATGTCACACAAGTTCTATTAATCCATGTTTCAAATTCAGATCAAAAGTGTTTAGGAATCGAGGTATTATGAATGGTTCTACAAAAACTCATTATGATTAATGGGTTCTCTTGATTTTGTCCCATTATTCATAGGATTAATCCCACTTTTCATTTGTTTTACACGATTCCAATATGTATTAATTAGTTGATTCAAATATGTATAATTAGGTGATGGTGAATATGAACAACCACTAAAGTAAACTGCACTAGTTAATTTGTTTGAGGCTTTACCTAAACATTGACAAGTGGCATTTTTAGGTTAACAATTTACATCTATCTTTTGCAAAACAGAATTTCTTTTTTTTTAAACTTAAAAATACTGATTTGCTTGTTGAAAGTTGGGCGGATTTAGGGGCGGAATGGTGCTTATCCGAACCCCTTTCGTTTGAAAAAAGGTAAAACCTATTTTTTTACCTCTATATTCTATGTTTTGAATCTCTTTAATAAAAGTCAAAAACATAGCTTAGTGGTCAAAGGGGCTCAAAATATTTATAAGGTCATCGATTTTATTCTCACTAACTACTATCCTTCTAACTTTGTTGTTGAACCCCTTGACGGTAATCCTATTTCCGCCACTGATTGAAAGACGAGCAAAGCTGTGCTTTTTTGGATGAAATAATAACTCAATTTTTTTTAACTTTGGCTCGTTCAACCTAACAGCTGCATGCTTTGCTGTCTTAAGGAAGCAACCTTTCTTCCTTTAGTAAGTACCCTTTTGAGAACACACATACACATCAAACTTTAATCTTCAATCACTATATAAGCTTTAATCAGAACAAGACATATATGCATAGGTGGAAGAGAAAGCAAAAGCCATAAATCCTATTTTGGTTGGTAAAGATGTACTCTCAAATAATATATGTTGGAGGAAGGCATGGTGAAGTGTGATAGTGATGTGAGTGATTTCTTGCTGATAAAATGCACGTCACACAATGACACAATGCAAGAAGTTTACGTAGGGGGGTGATATATAGGATAAAAAGACAAAAAAAGGGTATTGAGCTATAAATGTTTTTGCGTTTGAGTTTCGCGGTCGAAATTTATGATATGTATTGTTCATTATAATCCAAGAGATTTTACAAACTTGTGTTTTGACATACGCTGCATCGAGCTCAAAAGCACACACACATATATATATATATATATATATATATATATATACACACGATGACAACAATAACAACAAATCAATATAATCTCATAAATGGGGTATAAGAAGAGTAGAGTTTACGTTGATCTTATTCTTGCTTTTAAAAAGGCAAAGAGGCTATTTGCGGTAGACCCTAGGCTCGGAAAAAAAAAGGGGAAGGAACAATAACAAGCAAACTAATCTGACAACCGAAGCAAAAATACAAAACTAACACTAAGTAATGCAATCAGAAAATTGAAACAAGGCAGCAACAAGTAATAACAACAATCTAGGATAAAAAAATACCCGAAGGATACTAAGAGATATTTCAAAGCTACTGTGAGAAACAAGGACAATACCTTTATTCTCAACCTCCACCCCTTCCTGTTCATGATCATATAGTTAGTCAGTTGGAGCAACGCCATATCTCACCCAATCACCTCTCTCCAATACTTCTTCGGCATGCATCTACCTCTTCGTTTTCCCTCTAACGACAGCCTCTCACACCTCCTCAACAGACCATCAGCGCCTCTCCTCTTAACATGCTCGAACAATTTATGTCTCGCCTCTTGCATCTTATCCTCCATAGGGGCCAGGTCCACCTTGTCCTGGACAACTTTATTTCTAATTCTATCTAACCTGGTATGCTCGCTGTCATGACCCAAGTTCGTCCTCCGTGAGATGTCGTGACGGAACCTAGTCTCTATGACTAGGTAAGCCTAACAATTCACGAAAAAAGAAACGGAAGATAAAATTAGCCAAAAATTGCGAAGTAACCATAAAACATTAAGATGCCGCTTGACATATACAAGTATAGACTCTCAAACTGAATCAACCCCCAAGAAATCACGAGATGTTAAATAAGTACAAGTATTCTAATTCCAGAATGTCTAAGCAAAAGCAAATACAAGAGAGCTAAAACTGGAGAGGAGAATAGAGAGGGACTCCTCTGTTTGCGGACGCAGCAGATATACCTCGAAGTCTTTGAAGATCGCCTCGCCTCATTGATGGTATGGATGAGCCGAAGAACCTGGATCTGCACACGAAAAACATACACAAGAAGGGCATGAGTATACCATAACAGTACTAAGCAAATGCCAAGCCTAACCTCAGTCGGGTAGAGACGAAGAATGTTAGGGCCCTACTAATTATATATGAAAAACAAGGTAAAACAATATAAAATACGATAATATAATTAAAATAATCATAGTCTACAATGAATAAAAACACAGAATCTAACTCAGTACATAGAAATAGCAATAGAGGATCTTCCGGGATATTATCTTAGATTTCCCGAGATATCGTTCCGCAGTCCAAATCATAAAGGTGCTAGGGAAACTCCCGAAATACTAGTCTGTAGTCCCAAAGTAAATATATAGTATAGGAGATCTACCAAGTTTTGTCCGTAGTCATAATCATAAATGTGCAGGGAGATCTATCAGAATGTTGATCCGTAGTCCCAAAGTAAACAAGTAGCGGGATCTCACGGAATATCGTCCCATAGTCCCAAAGTAAACACAAAACCATCTTAGAAGAATATACAGTTCTATTTAAGAATTAAACAGGAAATTTCTACTCTAACATGTTGTACAGAGTACAATAAGGCAATTAAGGCAGGTAAGACAATTAAATCATGTAAGCATGCCTTTCCTAATCTAAATAAGAGGCTTCAAGTACAAGTATTTCCTAAACTACAAAAACACATGGTATTAGCTTAAGGAAAATGGGTTTTTCAACAATTAACACGTGGACTTACTCGTCACCTCACGTACACGGTTCTCATATAACAACAATACTAAATCCTAGTGAGAGTTCTCCCACACAAGGATAGGCACGCCACTTACGTCGAACTAGTTTAATCAACTCAAAATCACATTCTTGCCACGAATAATTGACTATAAATGGCCCAAATCTATTCAAATCAATTGCATAATGTAAATATAACTTCAAGTAACTAATTCTACTAATTAGTGCGAAGCTAATACGCAAAATTAAGAAAATTACCCAAAAGTCCTCCGGGTCCACGTCTTGGAATCGGGTAAAATTTACGGATTATAAACTCCCATTCCCTCACAATTTTCACCCGTACCAAAGTTATCCAAATCCGATGTCAATTTCCCAATCAAAACTCGAAATCTTAGTTAAAGAACTCTATTCCATTTTTTCCTAAATTTTTACCCAGATCTGAAATTAAATGATAACATTAACAATAGATTAGTGGGACATAACCAAAATCAAGTGTAGAATCATCACCCAATTGAAATCTCTAAAAATCTCCCAAAATCTCGTTCACATCTGAGCTCCCAAATTCTAGTTTTGATAAAAATGGCTAAACCTTCAATTTGGAAACTTTATAATCTGCCTAGGTGATTCCTTTTACGCGAACACGTAAGGCCTATTGTGTTCGAAAATCATAACTTGGCTTGGTCCAGAATTCCTTCATCATGAATGCGATGACCATGTCATGAACGCGGTAACTACTCTGTCCATCCTGAACGCTGGACCTTCTTCGCGAATGCGTAGGCATATGACCTCTCAGCTTCGCAAATGTGGGACCAATATCGTGAATGCGAAGCGTTAAGCATAAACCTGCCACAACTCCTCTTCGCGAACGCAAAGATGGAAACCTGAACTAGAGACCTGTTACAATTTTCCTCTTGAGTCTAAAGATCTGTTAACCACTCGAAACTCACCCATGGCCCCCGAGACCTCCACCAAACATGCCAACCAATCCTAAAATATAATAAGAACTTATTCCAAACCTCAAATCACATCAAACAATGCAAAAACCACAAATCACTCTCTAATCCAAGCCTTATAAACTAGTAATATGAAGAATCCTACATCCGATGATAAAACCAACCAAACCAACTCCGATTGACCCTAAATTTTGCACACAAGTCACATTCAATACTACAGAGCTACTCCAACTCTCGAAATCTGATTCTGACCCCAATATCAAAATTTTACTATCGAACCGGAAACTTCCAAATTTCAACTTTTGGCATTTCATGTTTAAATGAGCTATGGACCCCCAAAATACAATCCGAACATGCCCCGAAACCCGAGTTCACCCAACAGAGCTAAAGGAACAGATGGAATTCCATTTTGAGGTTGTCTTCATACTACTCTCCTTATACTAATCTATCAACCTCTTAAAAAGGTGAGTAACTGCTGTACTTGAATGCCCTGGATGTAAATCTGGATTGGTTCTCTGAAATAGACACAATCCTCTTCACCCTCTACACTACTACCCTTTCCCACACTTTCATAGTATGACTTATTAGCTTGATACCCTGATAGTTGTTGCAATTTTTGTTATTACCTTTGTTCTTATACAATAGGATCATCGTACTCCATCTCCATTCCTCAGGCATCTTCTTCGTCCTAAAAATGACACTGACTAGCCCGGTTAGCCATTACAAGCCCGCCGTATTCACGCTTTTCCGAAATTCCATCAGGATTTCGTTTGGCCCAGCCGCTCTTACCTTCCTCATCATACACATAGACCCCTCTACCTCTTCAACGTTTATACGCCTAAAGTACCCAAAGTCCCGATGATACTCAGATTATTCTAAATTACCCAACACAATTTTCCTATCCCCTTCTTCATTCATGAGTTTATGGAAGTAAATCTGCCATCTCCGACAAATAAGTGCTTCATCCAACAACATTCTATCTTCCTCATTCTTGATGCACTTCACTTGATCCAAATCAGGGTCCTTCCTCTTGCGCTTGTTGGCAAGCCTATTCAACTTCTTATCCTATCCTTTGCCTCCAAGTTCTTGTTCATACAAGTGTTCAAACGCGACAGTCTTAGTCGCAGTAACTGCTAACTTTGCTTCCTTCTTAGCCACCTTATACCACTCCAGTCATCTTTTTCTCCTCCTCATCCTTTCTCTCTAAAAGCTTCAAATATGCCAATTTCTTTTCACTTTACCTTAGACCTCAGTGCTCCACCACCAATCCCCTTGGTGGCTAGCAGCCTCCCTAATGTTATTCGAAATCATGGTCCACATACCACTCCCGTCCCTACAACTCTTTGATGCCCTCATAGACAGTAATTTATCCCCCGACTCCAAGGCTCTATCTTTATTCAAAGCTCTCCACTTGATCTTAGGTAGACCATGCATAATTGTCTTTTTTGCTTACCATAATCTCCAAATCCCTAACTAGGAGCTTATGATGGGTCGTGAGGTTCTCACTCGAAATGACCTTGCATTCCGTGAACAGACCTTAGTCAGATCTTTTTACGAGCAGACAAATGATCTGGGTCTTAGCTGCCGAATTTGGAAAGTAACTAATTGCTCCTCTTTCTTCGGGAAACTAGAGTTAGCTATCACCAAATGTAATGCCTTTGCGAAATGCAGTTGCAAAGTCCCTCCTTCATTCCAAACTCTAGCCTCCCATGCACGTCATCATAACCCCAGATGCCACCCTAATATGGCCATTAAAATTTTCTTCTATGAAAAGCTTCTCAGTATGCAGTATGCCACACACAACCTCATCAAGTCATCCCAAAAGCGCCTTTTAACCTAGGGGGGTTATTTTGGTTTTGGGTCTGCGATGAATAGGTTCAAGAGATGAGAGAATTAAGGATACCCACCAGAAAGACTAATCCAATCCATAAGGATGTACCAGAAAATATAATATTTTGTTACTTGACCAACCATCAGGCAGACTAACTGATATTTATATCAGCTAATGAAAGAGCCCAATGCAAAAAAATTCATGTTGGGTCTGTGAAACAGTTCAGATCATTTTAATAATAATAAGTTTGACTTGTTTTACCGAGAAGGTCATTTGTGGGTTCAATACAAAAATTGTTATGGATTAAATTATAAGAAAATTTTGAAATAAAAAATGAATATTTGTGAACAATATGGATATCATTTGAAAATGAGTAGTTCAGATAGAATTGAACTTTCATCTAAGCTCACTTGGGGTGCGTATGCACTAATCACATTTAAAATAAAAATCCCAACAACTAGCTTTATTATCATCCGCTTGTCGCACGCCTTCCAAATCTCCATCACTAGTCCCTAGAGGTCCATATTAACAAAAATGCGTACCCCGTTCCTGCCCCCACACATCCAGACTACCATAGTTTAAACCCATCTACATCTTGTGTCTTATCTCCCTTCCACGTAGTCTCCTGAAGACAAGATATATTGATCTTTTTCTTGTCGAGAATCTTTGTTAACTCTATAGAATTCCCCATCAAGGTCCCTATGTTCTAGGACCCAACTCTCAGCCTGGATGCACCCTTACCCCCTTGACTCCTCCTCCTCTCCGCCCTCTCCCTTCCCCCGAGGACATGACCTTACCCTACCATCATTCAATATAGACACTATAATCAAGACATACTAAGACTTCAAGAATACAACCTGAAAATAAATGACACAAGAGTAGAGAAAAGCGCAAGTATTAAGAAAGATAGTAGCAACAAGATAAGTAAAACTAAGAACCCTAAAAAATGCTAATAGGCCCAAAAGAATATACAAGAGGTCTAAGCAATACGAATGAACAAACAAATGATCTAAACGAAAAATTAATCTAAACAAATAGACCACAGATAAAGCACAATAATTAATAGAGAATACACTAAGAGAAAAGAACAAATTTAAACAAAATCTGACGAAACAAAATTTAGCCAAATAAGATTATAGAACGTGGCGTCATCGATAATCTATCTGGAGTTGCTGAGCGATGACTTAAGAGGCTTTGAAGACGGGTTTGGTAGTTCCCACATACCGATGACTAGTGCAAACCTCGCTGGAGTTGCCTTATTTCACACCTAAAAATTATTAACAAAAAGTGCAATAGCACACACACATAGGTATGGACAATGGTACTAGGAAGAGAGAAAGACCAGAAAGCATAGGGGTGAAAGTTGTCGTCGGCGTCCCGCCAATAGTTGGGAGAAGATAAAACAACAAGAAAGAAAAAATCAAAATAAAAAAAAACATAGAAGGAATGAGCGGGATGAGGGGTGGCAGAAATGGGAGAGAGGGGACTTACCTTTTAGTGAGGGTTGCCTCTTGGGCTTTGTCACAAAGATAGAGAGAGAGGGAAAGCGTTCTAAGAAAGAGAGAAAGAGTGCCTAAAGACTAGAAAAACTTTTCTCTCTCCATCTCTCTCCCTCTCTCTCTCTCTCTCTACATATATATATAGGGCTTTGTCACAAATAGAGAGAGGGGGAAAGCGTTCGAAGAGAGAGAGAGAGAGCCTAAAGGCTAAAAAAACATTTCTCTCTCTCCCTCTCTCTCTCTCTCATATATATATATATATATATATATATATATATATATATATATATATATATATATATATATATATATATATATATATATATATATATATATATATATATATATATATATATATATATATATATATATATATATGGACATGCAATTTGCCTTATGTAACACTTCACATTTCTCTCCACGTAATGAGATTTGTGTAATAGGTTTTTATACTAGTTAATTGTGTAGTCCCATATTACCCCTGCCCTTTCGAGTAGGGGTCAATCCTGTCTACATATTACCCTCCCCAAAGCCCACTTTGTGGTACTATACTGGGTAGTTATTATTATTATTGTTGTAAGATAAAGAAGCTATATATAAAGTATAATTTTTCTGTATAGTGTGAGACCCTTTAGAAAATGCTATGCAGACTTGACACAACGCAAACAATATAAAACCATGTTAAGAATGTATATGACTGACTTAGCCCAACAATTGTATTAGAGCTAATGGCTCATAAAGATGAGTAAGGAGATGGCACTTTGATGGCATGGGGCTCAGTTTATTGCCTTTACCCAGAGCTAGGAAATGCACACACACAAAGAAGGAGTCGACGTGCGGGCTTTGGAGATTATGAATGCTTGAATGTTATAGGTGGCACACGCAGGTTAGTCTCTAGATAAGCCTGTAATCTTGGTGATGGGCTACGCAGAACTTAGTTCGATGGGCTTGGTGATGGAGATGTGGAACTGAGTTCGAGAGAGGTTGTTGAGTTTACAAACGAAGTTTCAAATTGATTATTTATAAGAAAAATATGTTACATATAAGGTGTAGGATACTCTTAACAAATAATTTACGCAACACAGCAAACATATATAGTGTATATACCATTGATAAGTATTATTTGAGACAATTACCATTCGTAGCTGATAATAGGTAAATCTGACTATATTTATGCCCTAAATAATCACGCTTTATTGTTGTTTTGCTATTGTTTATGATAACAAAATACTTTTATTAGTATTTTTGGTGTGTTAAAGGTACACATGAGCTAATGAAGACTAAATGAGCAGTTTTGGTGTCATAAGATGGTGAAAAGGCCAAGTATGGAAAAAAATGGAGATTTGTGCTAAAAATGAAGGAAGAATCCGCGGCACTGTTCTGCCGCGGTCCAACCGCGAACGCGGTAGAACCGTGGTAGAAAGGGCTCGCGGAACCTCTGAAGATTCATAAAGGTTGTTTTTCCACGATCCAACCGCGAACGCGGTTGGACCGCGGTTGAAGACGAAAATTTGAGGGACAAAATTGTCAAGACGTGAATTATGTAACCCAAACCCTATATTTAATATTCAGATTCGCCCAAGAGAGGCAAGTATTGTATTATTCATTACTTTTGCAAGAAAACTAGTAAGAGAGAAATCTCTCAACATCTTTCTTTCTTTTACATTGAATCTTTGATTATGAATTCAATTATCTATCTTGTTTCTTTGATTATAAGTAGCTAATTCTTTATCTTAGGTTTTGATGGAACCTATTGAGTGATGAACTTATGGGTTATGTGATTACAAATTGTTAGCTAGATCTATATTTGTTCGACTTCGTTCTTGTTGTAGTTAATTGATAGAGCTCTCAATTAGCTGTGCCTATTTAGTGTGCATAACTTGAAAAAGAGTGCATATTTAGGTAATTGTTGAACAACGCCACACCTAGATTATTGGAGGAATCTATAATTGTAGGCGTAAATGTGGGGTTAGGAATAACGAAACCTTGGGTGCAATCTAAAGTGAATCGTTTAAATTAAAGATAGCTAGGGTAGCTCGAGAGAGTACACTAGTAAATTATTGTAGTTACTCGCGAGAGAATTACGATAAAAATAACGTTCATGATTGATAGAATAATATTGACAATAGGGGAAATCAATACCTTAGTCTTTCTCTCTATTCTTTACACAACATTCAATTTTTTCTTTCAAGTCTTTAATTCCTTGCAAAAGTCAGTTAGTAGAAAATATTCCACAAAAATATATTCAAAAGTTTAGGAAGCTGCTTCAGAAGTGATATTGGGTTTTGGAAGTTGCAGTTGATAGGTTAATTCCCTGTGGGATCGACTTTGGACTTAATTGACCGGATTATAATAACTACGACCGTTGTTTGGGCGTGAATCAATTTTGGCACCGTTGCCGGGGGATTAACAGAATTATCAATTGCCATTGACAGAACTAAAATATTTTTGTGTAGTCAGGTTCTTTCTATACTTTACATTGAAATTTTTTACGGTTGTTGAATTGGGTACTCAGGTGCATGCCTAGGAAATATGCAAGGACTGGAGAACTAATTGAAGGACTCTCAGACCCAGAGCAAACTTTTCGGGCACGTAACCGGGCAATCAAACAACTTCAGCAATCTCAGCAAACAATTAAACTAGATTTCGACATGGGAAACGTGAATGACCCATACCAGCAAGCTGGGTTGAACGACAGGAGGCGCAGAAGGCGCATGAAGGTGCACTATTTGACTGGGCACAACAAACAGCGGATAATTTGGCAACTGCCATTATTGTGCCAGCGATTCAAGCTGAGTCTTTTCAGATTACCAACAACATGCTACACTTGTTGCAAAACAAGAGATTATTCTCTGGGACTCAGGTTGAAGATCCACAACAGCACCTGAAGAACTTTCTCTCTACATCCAAGACGCAGAGGCAACCAAACGTGACACCGGAAGCCATCAGATTATTACTATTTCCGTTCTCAGTTACAGGGGCTGCGCAGGTATTGCTAAACTCACTCCCCATAAACTCTATTTCAACATGGGATGAGTTAGTCAAGCAATTCCACAACAAGTTTCATCCACCTAACAAGATAGCTCGGCAAATTGATGAGATTGTGAGCTTCAAGCAAAAACCGATGGAGACATTGCATGAGACTTGGGGCAGATTCAAGGGTATGCTGGTTATGTGTCCTCACCATGGTGTTCCTGAGCAGATGTTGGGTCAAAGGTTCTACATGGGGCTTTCAGACAGTATGAAGAATATAGTAGATGCCTCAACAAGTGGGGCTTTTCTGAGAAAGACCTCGAGAGTAGGCCAGAATTTGCTTGACAAGATGACTCAAAACTCCGGGTGGACGACTAGGAATGCTCATATTACTCCAGTGGTACACTTTGTACATATGAATCCGTCCAACACTATGGAGGAGAACATGGCAACTTTATTGACAGAAATGAGCATCCTAACGAAGAAGGTGGAAGAATCTGGGGTCAAGCAGCAGGTTCACATTGTAGATACTACCAATGGTGGTTTATGCACTTCTTGAATTAGCCAACCCATTGGTAATCCATGGGTTGCAGACCAAGAACATCATCACCAGCATGAAGACATGAATGGTGTGGCTAATTATGGAGGGCAGCGATAGGGTAACCAGAGTTGGAATCAGCAGGCTCCACAACAGTACAAGCCTCCTCAGCCACAATATAATGCAGCAGGTATGAGGCTACCAAACAACATGGCTCCATATCCTAGACCTCAGAATTTCAACAATCAGTAGGGGAATCATCCATCTCTACCACACCATGGAGGTAGACATGACGACGTGTTCGCAATATTGGAAGCTATGATGCAGCAGGTAATTGGATCACATGCCAAAACTAATAAGAGGATAGATGCACATGACGCAGCTATCAAGAATATTGAAGTATAGGTGGGCCAGATTTCTATGTCACTTAACAATCATCCTCAAGGGGAATTACCTGCAGATACACAAACAAACCCAAAGGATCAGATCCCAAAGCAGCTGATGTCAATTAATCTGAGAAGCGGAAGAGATCTTGATACTGAGCAGGAAAGAGATAGAGGTAGTTTGCAGGCTGAGACACTCACTCTAGTACCCATTGAACTGGATGAGTCCACCGAGTTGACAGAAGTTACAGTCCAACCAGTAGCTGAAAGTAATGATGTGCAGCAGGGAATAGAGAAAGTAGCTGAATCGGTAGAGCAGCCGATTATGGAACACGAGATAGAGAAAGAAAATTCCCAAGTGATTGGGAAGAAGAGGCCTCCAACCACATTCCCCCAAAGGTTGGCCAAGCACCAAAAAGAGAAACAATATAAGAGGTTCTTCAAGATGCTCAAGCAAATCCAGGTAAAGATCCCCTTAATTGAAGCTTTGAAAGAAATGCCTGGGTATGCTAAGATGATGAAAGATTTGATGTCGCGGAAATTTGATTTCCAAGACTTGGCCACCGTGACTCTTACACAAACATGTAGTGCAGTGGTCTCTAGACCCATTGTTGAGAAGCTATCTAACCCAGGTAGCTTCACCATTCCATGCACTAGTCTTTGCGAAGGTATTGTATGATTTGGGGGCGAGCATAAATCTTATGACCTTGGTGATTTATAAGAGGCTGGGCATCGGGAGAGCCAGGCCTACATCTATGTTATTACAACTTGGTGACAGGACGATTAAGCGTCCATTCGGTATATTAGATGATGTGCTCATCCAGGTGGGGAAGTTTGTGTTTCCTGTCGATTTTGTTATTCTTCACTGCAAGGTGGACGAGGAAATCCCTATAATCTTAAGAAGACCATTCCTAGCCACAGGGAGATCATTGAATAATTGTGAGATTGGGGAACTCAAGATGAGGTTGAATGATGAGGAGATCATATTCAATGTGCAAAAATCCATGAGGCGCCCTAGTGAGTTCGCGAATTTCTCTCTCATTGATGCAGTAGATATGATAGTGGAGACAGATGATGTAGAATTGATAGCTGAAGATCCACTTTTGGCATGCCTGATAAACTTAGAGGAGGTAAATGGTGAAATCCTAGCAAAATGGGGACTATATTTGGAAGGTAAGGGGTTTTGGGATAGAGAGTTGGAGTTTGAACCTCTACACTTAGAGAAGAGAGAGACCCCTCCAGCAAAACCATCCGTTGAAGAGCTACCAAAGCTGGAGCTTAAGCCACTACCAGCTCATCTCAGGTATAAATTTCTAGGCCCTAACTCTACTTTACTTGTTATTATCACATCTGGTTTGCTAGATGTGCAGGCTCAAAAGCTTATACAGGTACTTATGGAATGCAAAACTGCCATTGGGTGGACCATGGCAGACACAAAGGGGATCAACCCCTCATACTGCATGCACAAGATTCTCCTGGAAGAGGGGCACAAACCTTCCAGGGAGCACCAAAGAAGGCTGAACCCAAACATAAAGGAAGTGGTGAAAAAAGAAGTGATAAAGTGGCTAGACGCGAGAATTATTTTCCCAATCTCTGATAGTAGCTGGGTTAGCCCAGTTCAATGTGTGCCAAAGAAAGGTAGCATGACGGTGGTGCAAAATGAGAACAACGAATTGATATCAACAAGAACCGTCACCGGGTGAAGGATATGCATGGACTACAGGAAATTGAATCTAGCCACCCGCAAGGACCACTTCCCACTTCCCTTCATTGATCAGATGCTTGACAGGTTGGCAGGGAGGTCACACTTTTGCTTTCTAGATGGGTACTCGGGGTACAAGCAAATCTCCATAGCCCCCGAGGAAAGAGAGAAGACCTCCTTCACATGCCCATATGACATTTTTGCCTTTAGGAGGATGCCATTCGGACTATGAAATGCACCTGCCACATTCCAAAGGTGCATGATGGCTATCTTCACCGACATGGTGGAAGATATCATGGAGGTGTTCATGGATGATTTCTCGATGGTAGGGAATTCATTCGATGATTGCCTTGTCAATCTGACAAGAGTGCTGTAGTGGTGCATTGAGACAAACTTGGTGCTAAAATTACCATTTCATGGTGCAAGAAGGTATAGTTTTGGGGCACCGGGTTTCGAGCAAAGGTATTGAGGTAGACCTAGCTAAAGTTGATGTCATTGCAAAGTTACCTCCACCAACATCCGTCAAGGCCATTAGAAGCTTTCTTGGACATGCCGATTTTTACCGGAGGTTCATTAAAGACTTCTCCAAAATCTCAAACCCTCTCTGTAAGTTGCTTGAAAAATATCACCCCTTTTTATTTTGCGATGAGTGCAGGATTGCATTTGAGGAGCTGAAGAAGAGGCAGGTCACAACACCCATCATTATTGACCCCAACTGGGAGCAACCTTTTAAGCTGATGTGCGATACAAGTGATTATGCAGTGGGGGTAGTGCTTGGCGAAAGGAAAGACAAACTGATTCATCTAATCTACCATGCTAGTATAATATTGAGTGGAGCACAACTGAACTACACAGTGACGGAAAAAGAGATGTTGGCAGTAGTGTTCACGTTTGACAAATTCAGGTCCTATCTCATAGGATCCAAGGTAATAGTATACACTGGCCATGCAGAATTATGGTACTTAATTGACAAGAAGGACTCTAAGCTGCGCCTAATTCGTTGGGTGCTACTTCTACAAGAGTTCGATCTTGAAATCTGTGACCGGAAGGGCATCGAAAATCAAGTCGTTGATCACTTATCATGACTTGAAGGAGCTCAATTTGTCAAAGAGAGTGGAGAAATTCTGGAAACCTTTCTAGATGAGCAACTGCTCGCTACCTCTCTCTTTGAAGTGCCATGGTATGCAGATTATGCAAATTACCTGGCCAGTGGTATTGTTCCTCATGACCTATCAACGGTTCAGAGGAAAAGACTTTTTCGTGAAAGCCAGCTGTATTATTGGGATGAACCCTATCTGTTTAGGATATGCCTTGATAACATGATCCCGAGATGCATCCCCGAGATCGAACAATCTTCTGTTTTGCAGGCGTGTTATGCTTCAGCATATGGTGGCCACTTTGGAAGAGTTTGAACAGCTACCAAGATACTTGAGGCCGGTTTCTACTAGCCAACGGTATTTAAAGATGCACACATATAGGTGAAAGGCTGCAACGAATGTCAATGTAACCGGAACATCTCCCGGCGTCATGAAATGCCTATGAACCCAATTCAACAGGTGGAAGTATTTGACGTCTGGGGAATAGACTTCATGGGGCCCTTCGTCAGCTCCTACGGTAATAAG
>JASVEL010004860.1:0-29515 GCA_032618575.1 Nicotiana noctiflora
AGAAACCAAACTTTGGTTTGTTTTGGCTCGATGTTGGACAGAATTGGACACTCCCAAAAAGTTACCCTTTCGAATTTAGACAGAAATTTGATGAAATTCAAATGAATACACATTGAACAGATATAAGAAGTAGATTGGGCTTCTTCTTTATCTTCTATATCTCACTAGTACTATATATACTATATTATAAGAGAGGATAAGCAATGGTCAACATGCCTGCTTCATCATAAGGGTATCTTTAGCATTTTCTGTTCTCTTGACACCCTAATTTGCCAGGTAGAAAGCACCACTTCCAGTTTTTTTTATTTTTTGCTCTGCTTTTGTTTGGTACAAGTTTTCTTGCGTGTTTTCCTTTACCCTCTTCATAAATTCCTCTTTCAGCTTTATTGTATTTTCCTCTATTCAAAGCTTCAGATTTTCTGCAAAAAAGATACTCGGGGTTTTCGCTTAATTAGCCTTTTGTTTAGCAAAGTTGAAAAGAAACTAAGGTTGGGTTCTGATTCTTGCTCTGTTTTCATTAATTTGTTCATTTTGTAATTAAGACTTTGTAGAAGTTAAAAAAAAGTGACGAACCTGTTGGCTAAACCAACAAAATCATGGATAGGGTTATTGGAATAAACCTCATTTGGGAGAGGATCTTCACCGTCGAATCTCCTTAGCGGAGGGTAATTAGATTCTCTTTGCAATTTTTTTCTTATTTATAAAATAGTCGGCAAAAGCAACATATTGACTGACTACATCTCAGTCGATTCTTTTTTTATGCGTTCAACAAATCAAGAAAATTCTCAAGGTATTCTAACTAATGAACATGATATCTCAAGCAATAAAGTTGGCGTTCATCAAATTTTGATTTATTCAAAACCCGATGATAATCATTCTTCTACCCATACCATTTTCAACGATTCAGCAAAAAGATCAAAAAAATACACTTAGGGATATGCAAAATAAGTTATTATTAAAGATCAGTAAAGCTGAGTTCTTTAGTACCAAATATTTCAGAAGTGTTTTAGTCTATGATATGAAACGGGTATCTCAAAAAGAAAAACCCTACTCAGATAGAACCCAAAAAAAGAAGAGTGAAATAAAATGGGAAACCAGAAATTCCTAATTTAAACGCTTACCAGTTTTAGGCGAATACCAGTGAGTAAAGACGAACGGCAAAGAAATTCTCAGCAGATGTATTGTTATTGAGAATTCCAGGAAAGGCCAATGGAGAAAACTCCATAGAAGATAGAGAGGAGAGCAGATGATGAAGCTGGGTAAATTCGAATGAAATTTCATAGAAAACATCGACAAATATCCGCTTACTCACCAAGATTCAGCACACGTGTAAGCGCAAGAACACAAAAGCTATGCAGAAATACTTAAATACCCCTGTGACTAAGCACACACGATGGGAAGCTAATTTTGAAATGCCAAAAATAACCCTAAAGCAGGACTTCGCCGTCCTACTTACTCCCGCTTCTAAATAGTAGTAATAACAACATACTCCCTTGCGAACTCAAGAAGAACATCACCCTATAATGCCACAGGTTTTCTATCAAAGTAAACTAATGAGAAGGGGAATAGAGTGCACAAAATATAGATGACAAACCTTGAAATTAAAAGGAGCAAGAGTCTGAAAAGCAAGTTGAACTAGCGCAGGACCACTCACTTCTGGTACTTGGGGGGTAACTGTTGCAATATGCCCTCGACTCATAGTACTTGATTGTCTTTAGAGTGCATGATGAGATCTGGAGATGGTTGCACCTAAAACACACATGGACCTCGCCTCGGACTTGAAGTAAGCTGACTCTTAGGTCCTACATGATATAACCAAAGATTTTAAGTCTTCAGTTTATCATACAGCCATGACAACAATTTAAAACAGCAAAAGGAACTCTCAATTATTTTCCTACAACGAAAAATAATATGATATAGTTTGATAGCAAACCTTAGCAGCTCTCCGACCGCGAGAAGGGAGCCATGTATACTATGAACAGGCGCAGTTCTGGTCAATCCATCTTGGGTAGCTTCAAACATTTTTACTGAAAAACAATAAGGCAGGAGAGAGAAGTAGAAATAGGGGAGGCTTCATTTTGGTGGACAAATTAACGGAGTCACAATAGGCAGCCTAGATTTTTTCACAGATCCAGATCAACCAACAGTTGGATATACGGAATTTCATTCACACAGAAGTCAACTCGCATGTCTGCAGATTGTAACCAGATTTCCTTGTCGAATGAAGGTTAGATAACAGCATACAAAGAAACAAAAGGAAGTGACATTTGAAAGGTCACTTCACTGCCAACACAATTTTGTGAAGAAGAGAGTAAATTCAGAAACAAGAGAGATTAAAGAAAGTCAATGAAGGTTAGATAACAGCATACAAAGAAACAAAAGGGAAGTGACAATTGAAAGGTCACTTCACTGCCAACACAATTTTGTGAAGAAGAGAGTAAATTCAGAAACAAGAGAGATTAAAGAAAGTCATGACAATAGAAGGCCAGCAAGGAGTCCTACCAACAGAATACAAGTTGAAGTTTCGTGAAGAAAGCAAGAATCTGGAAAAGATAGTGGAAGAAAAAGAGAATTTACTCAGAGGATAGTTATTCCGACAATTTTTCAAGTGATATAGAAAAATCATTATAGAAACATACACCATTGGTAAATAAAGCCTAAATACTGATGAATCTCACTTTTCCAGCCATTCAACCTGTGAAATATAGTTATATTGAGGTCTATGACACAAACAATAAGCAGCATCTAACATGGCATACCAGAGACTGGTCCTTCTCTTCACCCTTCTCAAGTTGTTTGTAAAGAGATGGAGGAAGAGATACTGATGCTTCAGACTCCTTAAGATCATCCTGGTTAGGAACTAGCCGTTTCGCAATCATCAGGCCAAGGTCTGAGACAGCATATGAGTTCTGCAAAAGTATTCACACAATCAAATAGCAGGACAATCTCAGGTATCCCCACTTATGGTTGTTTCGTTTGTGCATATATTCCACCAGCACCGAGTGATAGAAGGTTGAAGGATAGAACGACAAGCATTGATACACTTAAACAAGTATCAGCTTTCCTTCCTTACCTTTGATATTGCCGAATCTACTGCATCTTCTGAATGTTTTATGCTGTGAAGAATAGAATTTATAGTTAAAATGCTTTCCTTCTCTCTACTAATATCACCTTCAGATTTCCCCTCTTCATCTCCATGCACCAACATTGAGAGGAAAAGATGCAATTGCCTGAAACAGAACATTCACATATATTTCAACCAAAATTAGAGCTGTAAGCATAAGGATGGACAGGGATTTCTCAGGATGCAGCTGCGAGATCTACCTAAAGTGTTATCACGAGGTACTGACATAGCCAAACTTGCATACAGACAACAAAAAATGCCAACAGCTTAACTACAGTACAACTGACTTCATACTAAAGGGTTTGGGTACATCTTTAAAAGGTCATCATGCCACTACTGGATCCAATACTGGAGACCCCCACCCCCAAAAAAAGGGTTGGCCCCAAGTCCAATAAGCTTATCAAAGATCCACATGTTCTGGATTCTTTTAAAAGGTCATCTTACTATGTTCATACAGTGAAATGCTTAGTTCAAATTCAAGTTAAGCTTAATGGCTTAAAATTATTCAACTTCCAGCATTAAAATAACAGCAAAGACTGAATAACATACAGAAAATAGCAAATTCTAAATCTATTCATAGACACACATATCAATAACAAGTTATCAATTGCATAATAATACATTCTCATTAACGAGGAACATTCTATTTATCTCAGCATGTTCGACCCCAGTGCTACAATTGCTGAATATAAGTCCAACAATGGGTGGAACATTCTATTTAAATTTCATCAACTCGTTATACAACCTGTGAAGTATTACTGTTTAGGTTGAAAATACTAAAGGAATAAAAAGACAAGCCAAAGCATAGACATAAGCTCAATAGTAAAGGGGCTATACATCCAGAGTAGGTGACAAGCACCCTTCTTTACCTCCAAGAGAAGTAGTTTAGCTATTCAGCCATGAGGATTAACACAACGAAAAAGTGACACCGAAGTTTAGAATATAAATCATCATTAATGTGGATAAGTTACACCTAAAACACACATGTAACTCGCCTCGGACTTGAGGTACACTGACTCTTAGGTCCTACATGATATAACCAAAGATTTTAAGTCTTCAGTTTATCATACAGCCATGACAACAATTTAAAACAGCAAAAGGAACTCTCAATTATTTTCCTACAACGAATAATAATATGATATAGTTTGATAGCAAACCTTAGCAGCTCTCCGACCGCGAGAAGGGAGCCATGTATACTATGAACAGGCGCAGTTCTGGTCAATCCATCTTGGGTAGCTTCAAACATTTTATAATACCTGCCAGCACCACCAATTTTAGAGCAGATGAAATTTGCCGCAACATTCATAAGATATTGATAAAAATGACATTTTACTGAAAAACAATAAGGCGGGAGAGAGAAGTAGACATACCACTGGACACGCCATCGTTTCTCGCACTTTTCAATAACGCAAAGGCGGGCACGCAATGCCTCAACAGCCTTCTCTCGAACAGCCAATGTTGGATCCTTAAGAGCTAAACTTGGGATGGACGGAGTAAGTAACATATGCTAAACTTGGAATCAGTCCAACCACTAAAAGCTAGCTAATCTTTGTAGCAGGCATCCAAAACTCAATCCACTAGAAGAGACGCCTGCCACCTCTTTCACAAAAGGGGATAAACTGGCTGAGAGATTGATAGAAAAACTATATTATTGAAGCCACTCATAAAACTGAATTAAACATCCTTATACAGATATTAGGGCATAGATTCTTTTCATAGGCACGTATTTAAATGCGCCGATAATTAAGAAGTGACGAACCAGGTAACCATATAATACCAAGAGACATTGTTTAAAAGCAAACCTCTTCAACAAGTCGACGTCGCTTTCCACTGGCACGATTGATTCTACTAGGACTAAACTTGGTAGAAGACATTGCCAAGAAAGAATATTCTACTAGTTTGAAGCAACATAGCGCAGCATCCTTTCGTGTAGCTCCATCCTCATCTTCTAAATATATAGCAACAGACTTCCTTGCGAACTCAAGAAGAACATGACCCTATAATGCCACAAGTTTTCTATGAAAGTAAACTAATGAGAAGGGGAATAGAGTGCACAAAATATAGATGACAAACCTTGAAATTAAAAGGAGCAAGAGTCTGAAAAGCAAGTTGAACTAGCGCAGGACCACTCAGTTCTGGTACTTGGGGGGGTAACTGTTGCAATATGCCCTCGACTCATAGTACTTATTGTCTTTAGAGTGCATGATGAGATCTGGAGATGGTTGCACCTAAAACACACATGTAACTCGCCTCGGACTTGAGATACACTGACTCTTAGGTCCTACATGATATAACCAAAGATTTTAAGTCTTCAGTTTATCATACAGCCATGACAACAATTTAAAACAGCAAAAGGAACTCTCAATTATTTTCCTACAACGAAAAATAATATGATATAGTTTGATAGCAAACCTTAGCAACCATCGTTTCTCGCACTTTTCAATAACGCAAAGGCGGGCACGCAATGCCTCAACAGCCTTCTCTCGGACAGCCAATGTTGGATCCTTAAGAGCAGCCCAAATAACCTCCACAAAGTCCGCCACATGAACATTGAAAACAGTTGAAGCATTTTCCGCCATTCCCAAAATTTAAGACAAAGATTGAAACAGGAACAGCATCAGCAAGTACTTAGTAACTGGAATTAACAGCTGCTATGTGGTGGGTGATATGGAGAAAGAGAAATCACAGATTTGTTTAGGGAAAAAGAGAATTTTAATTAGCCTGTAACATAGATATATGTGCTAAGTTGTTTTATCCATGTACCGAGGCATATAACACTGGCATCATCTGAGCAGGCAATTACAACACGTTGAAGAGATTGACATTAATAACTACGGACCACATGAATTAAATACCTCGTCATTTAAAGTGGCAAATATAGTTGTCAAACTATCAGCCTGAGCCAGAAACTCATCGAATCCTACATCAGCATACACAGAAGAAAAAATTGAATGCCGAACAATAACATCAGCATCGGCAACGGCAGTGATGAGAATTTTTTGCACAATCTGTAAAAATTAACTTAGTTAAAAAAGACTCCTAAATCACCATGCAGAAGACCGGAAATAAAAACCTTAATTATGCATAATGTCAAGGAGTACTTATCAACCAAGTGGAAAAGACACTTAACATGAGAAACTGCTCAAGGTTTATACTTTCTGGAGATTTATTTCTGCAACAAGATTTTGAATCGCTAAGAACTAAGATTACCAAGTGAAATGACCCCAATGGCCAGCTAATTATATGATCCGGCCAAACATGAGACTACAAATAAGTACAGAGATACTAAAAAGTTTGAGTCATACTACAAAAAACACTATCATGAAGAGAATGAGATAAAATGGTAGAATCGGGGAACTTGAGACAATTTATCCCAGTAAACCATACCCATCTGCCATAGAGACCAAATGACTTGAGACACCACTAGAAAAGCACATCATAAAGCTATACAATTTCTCTTTTTCATGAAATGCCAACCCTTGAAGACACTTCCTAAAATCAATCGACGCTCGGTAAGAAAGCACAAAAAAACAAAGAGAACCAAAAGATAAACCTGTGAATCTACCGTTGTCTAAAACCATCATTATAATCCTATATTGACAAAGTCTAGAGTGTAAAGTAAATTGAAATCATATGTTACCAATTTTTTTGGAAGAACTTATAAAAATGACATTGAAATATGATTTATAGAGTAATGGCTCAAAGAAGAGATAACCGTAATCAAATGTTGCACAACACACTATACAAACACTAATGACCATTGGAAAGAAAGTAGGACATTTCTTGGGATGAAGCAATTAGCATGTGCCAAACATTGGACTTAGCTGACCAATGAAAAGAAAGTAGGACAATTTTTTGGGATGGACGGAGTAAGTAACATATGCTAAACTTGGAATCAGTCCAACCACTAAAAGCTAGCTAATCTTTGTAGCAGGCATCCAAAACTCAATCCACTAAAAGAGACGCCTGCCACCTCTTTCACAAAAGGGGGATAAACTGGCTGAGAGATTGATAGAAAAACTTATATTATTAAAGCTACTCATAAAACTGAATTAAACATCCTTATACAGATATTAGGGCATAGATTCTTTTCATAGGCACGTATTTGAATGCACAGATAATTAAGAAGTGACGAACCAGGGAACCATATAATACCAAGAGACATTGTTTAAAAGCAAACCTCTTCAACAAGAAGGGGGATAAGTGGGCTCCACCAGTTACATTAAAAAAGAAAAGAAATTAACACAATTTTGAAAGGCTTCAGCTTGAGGTGTCCACTTGATAAATAGGTCTCTTAAGCTATTTAAAGAACCGTTGTAAACAACTTGGAAGGACCATTTATGTGTTTCATCATTACTAAAACATTTGAAATTAGCTACGATGATTGGGCCCGGGCGGTGACCCAACTAGTTATAGAAATACACATGTGTTCTTTATAATTTGTAAGAGAGTGATTCCGGAAGAAAGTAGGATAAATAATAAATTGACTTAAGGTTTTTAACAGGTAAAAAACCCTTGCCCACTGTGATTCCCTTTTATTACAGCGTGTACTGGGCTGTGGGGCACACAAGTTTACACGCTCCGTTACCGTTTTATTCTTAGTGAATGAAATAAACAACATTTGATTATTGCTCTATTTGCTACTAAGTATTTGATTATGTAATTAAATAAAACATTAACTTATAGTAGCTTGTTTGGATGGTTGTTACATTTTTAAATGTATTATATCGTATGTATTATATTGTATTATATTTTGATGAATATAATATTTAGATAGATAGTTATTATTTATTGTCTTTCATAATATCACGCACCAACAATATGAAAAATAAACTTATAAATAATATTATACACAAAATTAGTTACAGGGTAAAATTATTATATAAAAAATACAAATGAACTGACAAAATATGATTATTTAATAATAAGGAAGGGCAATATGAGAAAAAATATAACGAAATAACTACACCAAATCTATAGTTACATAATTTGGCACTTTTATCATATACAATACGAAAAAATTTAAGTACAATCTAAATAAACGTATATTTAAAGCAACAATACGAGTAACATTCACTCACACAAGCTATTAATTAGTTTGGATTGTACATTGTCCGATGAATAACCTACCAAACTAAACAAAAGTAGAAGTTGCTATAAGATGCTAAATAATTTTTATTCACTTACAAGTTAAGTGAAATTATTATGCATAAATTATTTATGCTTTAATAATGAGGAGATTATTATATTTGACTTGTAACAAAAATCAGTATGGACTATTAAATACGATAATCTAAATATGAATTAGGGACTGAATGATTGGAAAGTACTCGTCATCATGGGAATTTCAGATTTCAGTCCAGCGGTAATAAAATGGACCACAGAAGAAAATTCACGATGAATGCAGAGAATAGTCATTATGGAGACGCTTCCCTAGAATAAGCAATGTGAGCAAAGTTAACCTTAAGAGACTGTATGTTCCAGTTACGCTAAGTGTCACCCTCGCGAGTAGGGAATTTTTCATCCTTTGTACAACAGAATTGCCGCAAGGCAAGTAAGGATCATTGATGAGAAACAACGCCAAAGATGAAGAGGTAAAACATCTATAGGTAGATCCTAGTGGCTTCAGCTTTAATACACGCATAAAGGGGGGAATATGGAGTGATATGGCATTAAGTCAGAATTAAATGGTTCTAGTAACTATGAAATGGTAAAGGAAGAATGAGATAAATAAAAGTGGAATGAGATGGCACTTATCCAAATCATATAGATACGCTACCATTCAAGAATATTCTGCAAGCACGACATCAAGGAGAGGAAGTAAAGGTTCCTGCTCAAGCTGTTATTAATAAATAAGGATCCGGTGCGAGACATAAGTTAAAACAAAGTAATTAACCTAAGAAAGATTACAAGGAATATTGATATGAGAATGGGCTAACGAGTAGTTAGTAATTGGTCAGGAAGATCTCAGTTATGGCAAAATAGGAGGTTATAGACGAATCATCAGACCGTGTAAGATAAACATAGTAGAACCCAACATGGAGAATTCAGTTTCGGAGAATATCATTTTGAGATATATATTCAAACAAAAGTCGAGGTAGTTAAAGGTACCGTATGAGCGTTTTTGGGGTAAAAGAAAGAGCCACTGGAAAGGCAGTCAAAATATCAGTTCAAAAGCAACCATACAAGCACAGGGGCATGAAAGCAAGCAACTACAAATGATTATATGCAAGTAAAGACATCAGAAAAGGAGGTCCGTAATAAGCTTACAACTTTGCGAGAGTCAAGGGTTTTCCCTAAGTACTATAATGAAAGACTAGCCGAGGAGATAAGAAAGAAGGCTCCAACCTAAGCACAACGACCTAAAGATAAAATAGTCGTGTAATAATAATCTCGCAACAACATTGTAAGAATTTCAAAGGAAAGTGGCACCTACCATGGCTAATGAACGGGAAATAAGAGTTAAAAGTAATATTCAAAATCATGAGTAGTATAACAACTTTGGCAAGTGTGGGCACTAATATAAGCTAAGTATGGACGCAACAAGGAGGCAGAAAAACATGGAAACGAAATAGATTACATTGAAAGAAAGCTAATATGGAAAGAAAGAATTATTACACTCAAGATTTTGGAACATTATCGAGGCAGCATATCTATTAACAATCATACAGCCATAGAAGACTCCGGTATAAGTTGAAATAAAGAATTGAACCCAGGGCATAAACAAAGGATTAAAGTGTTAGAAGATTGTATCATGGATATTTCATAATGCCCATGAAAGGCTAAGGTGATAACTTGTACCATGAGCCTTCGATTGAGTAATGATCTGACAAATAAAAGAAAGGGGTCTCATGAAGTGGACAGAATTAAAATATCCACGCAAGGTAAATCACATTGGGATACCGTGAGATACGGTTATGAAAGCAGGGTATCGCCCCAGATGGATCAATCTGATCATTAAGATATCCCCTAATAAAACATGAATCCTAGCACCAATATTACATAAAAGGTTAAGTTATCAGTGGTGGATTATGGATCAAAATTGATATGAATCAACAATGGATGGACAAAATTCACAAAGTATGAGATGAGATTAGACTGTCATTATTAAGATTTACAGTAATGAGGATGTATTAAAGGACTTAGATTTATACATATAGGACAAGCAGCGAATGAATAACCCGGAGCCGAGTGGCAGACCTCGTTAATAATAAACCGAAGTAAGAGTTAGGATATAGTATGACCTACCTAGATATAGTAAAAACATAAGCATAAAAACCTGAGGATATGAAGCAAGGTATAGCAATAGTCGTAAATTCGACAAAGTACCAAGCGAAGAACTTTAGTACAACTATAGATGCCTAGAGTGACAACTTGTCATAGTTCTGTATATGTCCACAAAGTGAGGTCTAGAGATTGGATAAAAACCAAGAGGAAAAAGGATAGAAGAGTTGCATAGACACACATACAAATACACGGTTGTACATGATGCATGACAGAAGCATTTACGAGATTAAAAGAATTCCGACCACAGGTTGTGGTGTGAGAAAGAGGCCTAAAGGGGGGAATACCCTGGCCTTTGGAATTACTTACAAAATAGTTTCCTATATGTCAAGGAAAATATTCAAGTATTCATCAGAGCTAAAGGTTATGATATTGATAAATGCATTAGTCAACATTCGAGGACGAATGTTCCAAAGGGGGGAATGATGTTACACCCCAAGTTTTCATACGTGAGAGTATGTCGTAAGTCAATTGATGTAAGCTCATAAATGAGATTATATTTGAAAGAAAATAAAGTAAGTTAATCATGTTACTTTGGAGGTTACAAATACTTAAGATCATGAACGACAAATGCCAAAAGGGTTGGAAAGCTTAGTCGCTAAACAAATTGAAGAAAATAAGTTCCGTCGAAAATCGACAAGTTTTGAATGTTATAACATATTCTTTTGGTGTGAGACTAGGGTGATTAACATGATGAGGAGGTTAAGTTATGAGTTATTGTAGTCGTATGATAGCCGTGTGTTATTTTTTTTTAAGTCAAACGAGTTATGGAACAAAAGTTAGCAAAGGCCATCATAAGTTGCATTCATAATATGCTGAAATTTAGGCCAAATGTAGATGCACTTTTCTCCAAATATACTTTGAATAAATGGATGATCTACATATCAAATTGAAGATCTACGAGTCTAGTTTTCAACGCATTAAACCGTTCGTCAATACGACATCGGAGTAGAAAGATATTCATGTTTTCGCGAGACCGCGCAAGCAGCTCCCAATGGGACCCACTTCAATTATTAAACGATTTGGACGCCTATTTTTCACTTATTTTCAACTCAACTTCGTCTCCAACCTTCTCCTAACCCTTATAAACAGATTCCACAAGGGTTTGAAGTGATTCCAAAGTGATTACACCATATTTCAACATCAAAACATAGTTCTAGTGAAGAACAACACCTCTTTGAGGTTATGTTGTCATTGAGGATTGTTATGGGCTGTATTTGGATGAAATTCCAAGTTGTTGCTGCTGTATAAGGTTAGTATATCAGCCTACTAATTGTGCTTAAGCTTTCTTGTATGTTGGTTAAGTTTTTAGGATGTTAAATTACAAGATAATACTTGGATTAGCTTAAGTCACTTCTATGGTGTTGTATTGCCATTGAGGGTTGTTGTAAGCTGTTTATAACTTGGATTTCGACTTGAAGTTGCTTTAGCAAGTATGTGTATTGTGTTCTTTCATGTGCTTAAGGTTATCTTGATGTTGATTAAGTTAAATGGATAGAGTAGACATGAACTAGTGAATAAAGCTACTAATTGAAGATAATTGGAGTTGAGGATTGTTTCCTTTGTTATAATTATTTGGTATAAGGATGGAATCATTGATGAATGACTTAATAATCACGTTAATGATAGTTTTAAATTAATGTAAGAAGTCTATAAGGGGTGATATGGGTTATACGGATTCCAACCGGAGCTTGCCGCTCGTCGTGAAGTAGTTGTGACTTGTTGTTGTTATATGGTGTCTTGTTATTGATATTTATAGGTTTCTGGACTTCCATGGCTGTTGTTGTTGTTGGTATATGGTATTGGAGGAGGCCCTTGTTACAAGGGAGATGCTGCCCGGATTTACGTAAACGAGCTACTAGCTTAAGTTTCAGACTTAGCCTTTGCTCAACACTGATTTTGAATCTCTTTATGCCATGGTAGATTGAGTTGAGTTGTTTGAAGAGTTGCTTGAGAGGTATTAAGGACTCACCATGGTTAAGGTATGTTAAGGCATTTCCTTCCTTCTTTTGGCATGATCTAATGTGAAATGAATATGCTATTTCATAATGAATCTACTCCTAGCAACTAAGGTTGTCCATGTTGTTCTTTCCATACAAAGTTATTCTAAGAAAGTATGTATGATCCATAAGTCCTAGTGAAGTTCATATTGTATGTCCATAATGTTCTTACGTCACTCAGAAAGGTTTAGAACGTGATTCTATGAGTCGAGCATACATTATATATATGTATCTATTTTACTCTACCGAGCCGCGCTATAGTCGGCCGGGTACGACACCTATTGTGCAACCACTGATCAGTTGGGTTTACCGAGCTCCACGTGGCCGGGTACGTTTTTACCGAGTCCTCTTTGAGGCCGGGTACGATATGATGATGATGATGATGATGCCCCCAGAGGCAAATGTTTTTAAAGGTATATGTATATATATGTATTATGCATTTCATGTCAGTAGCCCCCAGAGGCACTCAGATGTTCCAGGTTGTATTTCCTCCATCTCTCTTTACATTACTATTATTGTTTATGCTTTCTTGCCTTACATACTCGGTACATTATTCGTACTGACGTCCCTTTTGCCTGGGGACGCTGTGTTTCATGCCCGCAGGTTCCGATTGATAGATTGATTATCCTCCTATTAGGCTATCAGCTCAGCGAACGTGTTGGCGCACTCCACTTGCTCCGGAGTTGCCTATTTGGTAAGTATGCTTAAGATATGTATTGGTTGGTATAGTGGGGCCCTGCCCCGACCTTTATGATTTTACGTACTCTTAGAGGCTTGTAGACAGATGTCAAGTGTATGGATACTTGAATGGCCTTGTCGGCCTATGTTTTGAGTTTACAAATGGTCATGTCGGCCTTATAGGCCCGTGTGTCATATGTATAAGTTTGTATATCATGTTGGGTCATCATATGTTGAGTATTCCCTTATGTTTTATTCTTGTTATCTCATGGCGGGTTTTCTGGCTTATTTACTCATAATAGTATAATAAGAAAGATATGTTACGTTGGTACTCGATTAAGTAAGGTACCGGGTGCCCGTCGCGGCCCATCGGTTTGGGTCGTGACAAAAGTGGTATCAGAGCAGTTCTGTCCTAGGGGGTCTAAAAGGAGGGAATAGAAAAGATGAGTTGGCACCTCTCTCAGGTTAACCATTCGTGAATCTATTTCCCTTTTTAAAACTCATACCATGATAGGTTCGGAGCCAAACCTCGATTTTTACCTTTCTAACAAGCTAAGATCCAATATGCTCGTATTCATTAATAACTCCAACGGTCATTTCTATTATAACACACCGCACTGGTTATATGACACCTCAACACCGGCCTAAGGCACGACGAGCACAACATAGGCTCCAATAGAAACGTCTGAACACACTCGAATCATGACAGCTCAAATCATGATAACTGTCTCCAGCAAAAGAGCTGCAATTCAATTCCTCTGTGCCATCATAACATAGAACTGAGATCGCATCTCGCATTATAGAAATAGAGTACCTGAATCCTTCTCGATAGGTCATAACATCACGTGGCCTTGCCACGATTCGTGATTCTATCCCAACATTATTACTCATGAAGCACCTCAAGCCACTAAGCTCTAAACGGTTAGCCACGCACAGATCTAGGTCTTGAACCCAAGCAATCAACCTCACCCACGTTGAATAAATTAATGTATGCTATTAAATCCTGAAAGGACACAACCGATGTGCCATTCGCCAAACGATACTTAAAACGATCCTTTCCTCAGAATCGAGGAAATATTGTATACCAGGTAGCATATAACTAACTATATTTTCACGATATTCTGTTGCGGCGTGCAACCCGCTCCAATGACATACCCGTGGCGGCGTGCCACCCGATCCGGATACCATACCTGTGGCGGCGTGCCACCCGATCCACGCATAAATCTCGAAAAAAAAAATGCATAACGAGTCAAATTTTCTCATTACAGCAAACATATATATAGAGCCTCAAGCTCGGCCACATGAAACGCATCTGACAACGTTTCTCAATACTGGAACTGAATCAATGGTAGGTACCTCTACACTAACATCCGCCCCTACGATCCAACTGACAAGGTATTGCCTACCATCCGTCCGCTGGTCCTGGGTACAACTACTCTGTTGGAGCATACTCTGATGCTCTCTGCTACGCAATTTGTGCCATTTTCCGACATACATAGTCCATACCACATTAGTCTAGACGACCTGACTTATGTCAACCAGTCCGAAATAAGGTATCATAACCCAAATTCATCATATCAAGCTAAGAGAGAGCCACTAGGGCTTCCGATTTCCAATAATCACAAAACGGTGCCGATACACGCGATATACAACCACTGCATAGGCGGATTACGAGAACTTCTAGTCTCCAACACATATATAACACATGAATCGTTATACCTGGTTCCACACTCCACCGTACGAATACATAACGCACATCAAGTGTTCATTTATACCACAAAGGCCATTCAGGAATTTCATTATGCCATTTACAACTCAATCATCACTGTCAATCTAACAAGAGGATACCACCACACCACTAAATATTATCAGTTTATATTACCGTGTCCTTTTGGACCATATACCCTGCCAAATTACTAGAATAGCAGTACCATTTTCCTTAAATCACCAGAAAGATCGATTCTTAAATCACCTGCAGCTGTCCGCGCTGCTCAATAATTTTATTGACTTCCCATATATTATGAACTGATCTCAAAACCTAGAATATATCATTATCAACTTTCCATAACACATCGTGTATACCATATCACACTAGGACAACATGGAAATTCATATCCTTTTCCTCCGCCGCAAACATAGGCGAACTCAACTAGTCAAGGACTTTCATGATCCCATATAAAGAAAACTCATTACCCATTCCAAGCCTTGCATAACAACAGGATATACTCATCTTAAAACCATGATAAAACACATCACAAACTATTTCTTCCCATTCATTGCATAAGTTTAACTGCCAGGACTGAGTCCTTATACCTATATCAAGTTACACAACTGCCAGCACTCAAGAGCTTTGCTGCAATGTCTGCAAGACTCATTACTTCAACCACATACCAGAAATCAATCGTATTCCTTTTTATACCATTCTGGTTTATTAACAAGTTGTTCCATTTACCCAGTTTCCTTTTCGATTCATCTTTAACTCAATATTAGCGCTTACTGTAACACCATAATACATCAACTCATGTTACCACACTAGATTTGTACATAAGACCCATAGGCCACTGAATACTCCCTCAATGTTTCCCAGAAGTACCACATTCTACAATACATTATTTTGAAGAACTTTATGCGATTTTTGAATTAGTATCACTACCTTCCAATACGGATACATAGAATCCCATCATTCACATAACATAGAACAAGTCTTGATCCCTTCTAACGAAAACACCGTCTTTATCCACATACATAATCTTAAGACACCTTACCGTTACAAGCAAAATCTGGAACACCACAGGACTATTCTTGGGCGTCATTCACCCTTATTCAGCTGTAATTCAACTGTCTTATGGAACAGAACTACTCGTGCCTTGCTAGAACTCTGACACCGCAAAACATGATTACATACAGATACAATTAGCTATCTTTCTTTTCTATACACCGAACATTCTTTACCAACATAAGTTCACAACATCCTAGTATTTCTTCACATCTACGTAGCACCATAACCCTTATCGAAATTTCCCAACATACCTAGAGACAGAGCCAACACATCACACAACAGTGCAATTAGTTAATCAATAACAACCTCACCAACTTAGCTCGGAGCCGTACATCAAGGCACTTCTAGCTACTCATAGCATTCTTACTCAAATGATGCCACAAAGTTCTAGTTAGATTAAACTCAAATCATTTACAAGCTTCGGCGGAGATTCGAATCATCAAAAATATTAACTCTTTTGCAATTCTTGCATTCATTCACACACAATAGTTACGCCCCCTCTTTAGGTGACAAAATCTTTTCTAAGTCCCAAATTTTCCAAAAATTTCGGCAGAGTTCCCTTTGTAAATTGGCCTATCCACCTGCCAGAGAATCACCAAAACCATCCTAGCAATACATTCACAACTCAACAAGACATCACAATGCATTTCAACAACATTAAATCTCAATACTACACAATTCATATTATCATAATTGGTACATGAACATGCGTTGTACCTGCTCGAATCATAACACATATCAACTACCTTTCAATTACACATGAGAATCAATCCACCTACCTCGCCTCAATTTAGCATTTCAGCACAATACCTTCCACCAGGATACACATAGCATAATCATTTTAGTCTTCCCGAGTTTGAACTCGTTCCACTACACATAAGGCACTTTACCTTCCAATTAAGAGGCGATGGAAATATTTCTCACGCCCATAGCTAGGGCCACATATCAAATCACAATAAAGATCAATACCGATCGTATGAACTTCATAATACCGGCTCGCGAAATTAGTACCTTGGTGCTCAAGCCATAGACAAGGATCTGACCTCGAGTCCTCCCGACTGGCCCAACATGAATTCACGGAGATTATATCTCGCCCCTCGACCGGGGAATCGCAAGCCATAAGTCAATTATATTACTGAGCGCTCGAAGCGTACTCAGACGCGCGGAAGGAGTTTCAAAATGGAATATCTCAAGCTGAATCAAGTGCGTACGATAAGAATTCCAAGAAATGTGAAGTGTTTCTAAAGGTTCGCAGCCTCCCGAGGATAAGTACAGGCGTCCCCGTACCGATCCACAAGACTCTACTAACCGGCTCAAGACTCACGAGGCCTAGTAAACCTAGGCTCTAATACCAACTTGTCACGACCCCAAATCCGGTCGTGATGGCGCCCAGCACACTGCTAGGCCAGCCCGACCAATCAACAATAACCACGGAGCTATGATCTCACATTTAACTACTGTAGGCATAATCAAGATAGAATAACCATAAACAAAGTATCCAAATACGGGGGTCACGTCCCCAAACCGACAAAACCTCCCAAAGACCAGGAGTCACGGGTCATGAGCCTCTACATAGTATATAAAGTGTAATAGTGTCTACAACTGTGCACAAGTGTGGGATGGTTAGAACAAAATAAAGATAAACTGGAGAGTCAGGTCCTGCAGACGCTGGCAGCTACCTCGACTGTCCAAATGCACTCCCGAGCAGCTATAGAATCAGCTCTACTGTGATGTACCAGGATCCGCACACAAGGTGCAGGGAGTCGGGTGTGAGTACTTCCAACTCAGCGGTAATAAAAGTAAATAATGCTGAAGGAAGGGAAACCACGCAAAGCACCTTATCTTCCTACTTCAAAACACTATCATTTTATTCCTTTTCAGCATATGTGAGTAGATTATTTAGAAATCTCAATTTTTAGCTACTTTCTTTCATTATAACATACCAATACCTGGGAGAATCTCAAGCGGTGCAAGTCAGCACTCAAATCAGCCTCTCGGGCTCAGCACTCCTTAACAATTTATACCAGGAGATCTGGTCAATAAAGCAACAAATGCACATGTGCCAGTAAAGTATGAGTGCTAAAATGTTATGCCACGTAGTACACGTAAACCAATGTATGTATGCCATGCAATGCATATGACCGCTACGGCGTGTAGCCCGATCCTTTTGGGTACACGTGCTCACTGTGGGGGTTCAGACTCCGGAGGGGCTCCTACAGCCCAAGCACAATATTAATATCACACCTGCTGCGGCGCGCAGCCCGATCCGTATACCACTGCGGCGTGCAGTCCTATCCATGCATGTGTATGCATATGCTCACATGAATTTCATGTCCTAACATATGGCCCTCGGCCCCAATCAGTCTAACAAATAATCAAGAAAGCCCTACGGCAACAATATCATATTAGCTCACAGCAAAAAAGTTATTATTAAGACCTTGTTCAAGTTTTTCATAACCTTATAAAAATGCTGAATAGCAGTAATTCCATTTTAAACCTTAAATTTAGAATAAAATATGCTCAGTGTTATCAAAACAGTGATACCAATCCTTGAAGGATTCAAATAATTGGCACGAAGCCCAAACGTGATAATTAGTCCAATTCATTTTAACAATTAGGTGTTATTATTTATTACGCGGGACGGACCAAGCCACAATCCCCAATGGTGCTCTACCCTACGCCAGTTATCCGGCGTGCAAGTCACCTCAACACAGCACTAAGATGTGCAAGTCCGGGGTTTACTAACCCTCGGGACATCATTTACAAGTATTACCCACCTCGAACCGACGAAAGCTCATGCCCGCGACGCCTTAGCTCCTCGAACCGGCATCCACGCACGTCAAAACTAGCACAAATCAGCACAAATATATCAAAATAGGCTAATGGAACATCACCCAATCGAAAGAACTCGAAAAATATCATAAATTACGAAATTGGCAAAACCCGAGCCCCGGGCCCACATCTTGAAAAATTTCGAAACTCATATTTCCATAACCCTCGTCTCGCTACGAGTCCATACATATAAAATTTACCAAAATCGGAGTTCGATTGGCCTTTCAAAACCCAAATTTTCGTTTTCAATATCTAGGCCTCAATCCTTCACAATTTCTACCCAAATTCATGAAGATTGATGTTAATTCTACCATAAAATGATGTTTTTGAGTCAAGAAACTTACCTCCGATGAATACCCGATGATTTTCCAGCGATTTCATCGTTTTTCCTTCTCTCTAGGGCTCAAAATTGAGTTTTGGGTTAATGAACCCGTGAACCCTCTGTTCTGTGATTTAATTCACTGCCAGACCCATTTGCTCTACGCGATCGCGACTCGCCTCACGCGATCGCGATGTTCAAAAAGCCGGCCTCACGCGATCGCGTCTCTCTTCCTACGATCGCGTAGCACAAATTCCCTGGACCCCATTTCTCTCCTACGCGATCGCGTAGGTACTCATGCGATCGCGATGGCTACCCGGTTAACTCTACGCGATCGCGACCATGCCCCCTGCGATCGCGTTGCTTCTGCTCATGACCTTATGTGATCGCATCCCTTGCCCTGCGATCGCGAAGGGTAAAATTCTCTCCCTCTCCATTACTCTACGCGATCGCATGCTCATTAGTGCGATCGCAGAGAGTAAATTTCTGCTGCACTTATGACAGCAAACCAGCTCTTTCCTTTGGCCACGAATGGTCCGTTTGGACCCCCGGATTCATCCCGAGAGCCCCGGGATCCCAACGGAAACCACCAACATACTCCAAAACATCATACGGACTCGTTCCAATCACAAAAACACCATCCTAAACATCAAAATCACCATTTACACACGAATTCAAGCCTAAGTTTCTTCAAAACTTTCAAAACTAACATTCAATCCAAAACCCGATTAAACGATGTCCGAATGACCTGAAAATTTGCAGACATATCCAAAATCACATAACGAAGCTACAGAAATTGTCGGAATTCCACTCCGAACCCCGGATCAAAATATCACTTACCATCCGGTTTTCGCCAAAATTCAACCTTCGCCAATTCAAGCCTAAAACTACACGGGGCCTCCGAATTCAATTCCGATTGCTCTCCTAAGTCATAACTGATCCCCCGAAACTAGTCGAATCATCAGAATCCGATTCCGAGCACTCTAACTCGATAGTCAACTCTAGGTTGACTTTCCATATTCAAACTTCCTTCAAACATGCTATTTGCTTCATTTTCAATTCAATTCATTCCTAACTCATCCGATAGGTTCTAACACCGATATAGAAGCATAAGATATGTAAATGCAAGGTAACGGGGTGGAAATTCTCGTAACGACGGGCCGGGTCGTTACAAATTATCTCCTCTTTTTTTTGGACAAGTAAATACACTCCATGTTTTGCATCCTTGAAATACTTATATTTTAAAATTTAGAATTTCATAATTGTTCAAAGAAAACTTTGTAACTGACATAAAAGAGTTAGTAATTTAAAAAAAAAATTGATTTTTCTGTGCTTCTGCTTTGGTGATGTTTCCTTGCACTTCTCAAAAAATATTTTAAGCCTCTAAAAACTCTATGTATTACTTTAATATTTGCGTTGTTTGCTTTCTATATGTATTACTTTATCACATTGATATTTTTCAGATAATACTATCATTCGAGTATGCAAAATAGTTTTAAAATTCACGCATCAACAAGAATAAAAACTATAACAAATTAAATAATAAAAATTCATAACTATTTCTACTCATACCTTTCTCATTCCTTGTAAGAAAAAACTTAAATCAATGTATTATAGTGCCAAATTTTCATATTCCTTTTTAATGGAAGAAAAAGAAATTTTATAGTCTCAACATTATCTTTTTTCTTCCTCAATTCTCCTGGTCGCTGCTTTTTTCTTTGTTAAATTGATTTAGTTAATTCAAAATAAAGGTGGTTTTAGATATTGCTGCAAAATCATGAAATTTAATATTTTCACTATTGTTCATTTATATGTGCAAACAAATGATTGCAACTTAAATTGTCATTCGTTTTCTTAAATTTATTCATTTCGAGCTTGAGCGGACTAATACTTTTCTATACATGAGCACTCCAATGGGTATTTAAAAATTAAGGTCATGTCAAAAGATATAAATTGTTATTTACATCCGGCAATAAGACACGGTGAAATTCGGAAGTATGCATATGTTTGCACGAAGACGACATAAAATGAACATATAACAAAAGCCAAGTGACACAAATATTATATTGTGTCTAATATTGTGCATCGATCACTTTCAAGGTAAAAGCTCCAAAACTTTAATTGGAAAGATTCAGATAATTGTATTGGGACTATCAGTCGGATATAAGCAAGAATAAGATGATCTTTCATTTTATTTTCTATTTAGTAAAACTTTTATTTTTATTATCATATTAGTTTAACTTTCTTACGCATTTAGGATTTACATGTATGAATTAATTTATTTTTAACTTTTATTTTGCTTATCAACAACTAAAAATGTTTGTATATTCTTTTTCCTTTATCAATGAATTTTACTAATTTTACCTTTTAAAAAATATTTTTTATGACTGCGCGAAGCGGGTTAAATTCACTAGTTAATTAATAATTTGAAAGTTACCATTAGAAATAAAACTTCATTAGTTGCATAAAAACCTAAAATTAAAGAGCACATCCCACGAACTCTCCCCCTCCCCCCAACCCCAAAATGTGATCTGCTTTCCCTCCATTTCTTTTATCCTTGAAATTCCTTAATAATTAACTAAGTATCATTATAAAATATATTACATATTTTTTATATTAACTTTTAAAAATTAAAAATAAATTTTAGTTATATTTTTTAAAATTATAAATATAGTTACAGCTTCTATTCACATTTTAGAATTTTTCAATAATTCATCCAACCTAAACTCAAATTTAACCGCTATTATCGTTATCAAATTATCTTTGTTCCTCAAATATCTAAAAGAAAAAAAGATGTAAAATCATGCATTTCACCCTTACACATAAGTAATTTTTGCTTATATATATTAAGTTGTTTACTTTATGTACTGAACTAAAAGTTTTAAAACTACATGTAATTTATTGGTTGTTTGAGAAGACGGTACTTCAACTTCTGGATACTTTTGTCCAATTCCTTTGTTAATGTTTCAATGTTTAAGTAGATTCAGGGTGAACACACGTTGCAATCTATTGGAACATATGAACTTTGTTTTTGCAGTCTATAGATGTGGTATATTTCATTTATGACATTTAAATCATATGAACTTTATTTTTGCATATGATCTATTATGTATCAAAGATCAAGAAACACCACAATCTTTTGTACTTGAAGAAAATTATAGGCTTCTTTGTTATGTTGCTAGATAGGTGTACGTATCAAGAACTTTTAGCAATGTAAGGTTAGGTGTTCTTCTCTAAAAGAGTCTCTTAATTAATTTTTGTTATTCTTTTATCGTCAGATTTAATTTTAAAATATTGTCCATTATGCTTAGCACCATGATATTTAATTTGTGGCGGAAAGAAAATAAACTTACAACCAAAAGATATCCTTGGTAAGTTGGTAACCTATATTAATTAATTTTTTTTTAGATTATTAGGTGAGGTGCACATGTTATTTACATATACATAAAAAAAATCAAAAGATAGAAGTCTTTCCATTAAAAGTTTATTTTTGTTCTTGATACTATTTAAAATATACATATATGGAGGAATCTATTTGTAGTAGTAAAATGGATTGTGTTCCAATGAAGGAAACATACAAGAAAATGTGCATAAATTCAATATATTTTTCTGGGTTATTTAGGTGTATTAGTGTTGTAAAAAATAGTCTATCATAAATAATATTTATATCCTACAAAGGTAGGGGTAAGGTGTTCGTACATCGTACTCTCCACATACTCCATTTATGAATTATACAGGCCATATTATCGTTGTTATTGTTTTAGTATTAGGGTATTTAAGTTATTGTTAGTATTGATATTTTTGCTGCAAATTAGTTTAAAGGTATTATTCCATGTTATCATTTTAAAGATGTTATTCCATGTTATCATACATGCTATTATACTCATGTTAAAGATATATTTATTTTATCTTTTCATAGATGTGAATGCTATCCCGATAATCAAGCTCACCTTTTCAAGTTATTTTCTCAAAAAGTATAAACATCATGTAATGCTTGAAAACAAACATTATTTTGAGTAATATAGGCAAATCTTGACTTCTAAATCAAATGTGATTTTTAAATTTTTATACTTATTGATATTGGGTTCCACGCGCAATACGCGTGCCAAAAAATTAGTTTGTTGATAACCGATGAGTGTAGCATGATTTTACACTGTGTTAAATTTGAAATTATTTATTTTTGTTTTCTTTCTAAATAATGGGTTCATTTTGTGACGCATTACATCTAATTGTATTGGGATATTTGATGGGGATTAAAAGGATAAAGAAATGGCATATTATTATAAATAAGATTCTATTTAAACTAAATGTCTATATTTTAGAGAGATTATAGAGTTTGTTACTTGGTGGCTAAGTCACGTTTCCCCTATAAATAGATGGTTCTATTCCATTGTAATTCATCCCAAATCAATAAGAATTCCCTCTCTCTCTCTTTGTTTGCAATATTGTTCTTCTACTTTTATTCTTTCATAACACGTTGTCAGCATGAGACTCTAACCAATTGAGTAGAAGCTTTGGGATTAAGCATAATGATTGTCAATTGTTCCATAAACTCCTTCATGATTCAATTTGGATTTAAGGTGAGTATTTTACTTTATATTCTCTTTTAAATTCTTGAAATTCTATGATTTGATTTTATATACAAGTAAAGACAACAAAGTTTAATTATAACTTTAATGGAGTTTGTAAGAAATTATAACCACCTGAAGTGGTAAAAGTTTTATGACTTGTCATGATCAAATTCATGTATGATTGTGGGCAAAAAGGTGGAAACCCGTCCCATTGAATTTGCTTCATTTTCATTCCCTTAAAAGAATGTGATAACTCCGAAAGAAGACAAACTTATTACCATGAATAACCAATGGATATGAATGTGGCAATTTACGAAATTATAAGTCGTCATCATTTATGGTAATAAGAACAATAAGAATTCTCAAAATAATCTTTTTCTATATGAAAATAATTTGTCATCAATTTGACATGAGATTTTATAAAGAACATGTAGATGATTATGGTCCATTTATGACGTGAATGTGACAATATCTAATTTTTGAATACATATATCACGACCCAAGATCCACTAAGGGTCGTGGTAGCGCTTGACACCTCCGTTGGGTCAGCCAACTAAATTATCGATTAATTCCTCTTTCAATACTTTTGAAAATCTAAGGGTTTTCCTTCCAATTTTCTAAAATAAAAGTTCACTGCTTGAATTCAAATTTAAATAATAACAATTAGTATAAATCCGTTGAATACCATCCCAGAAACCCGGTGACACAAGTGCATGAACGACTACTGATAAGTAAAATAAAATACAATGTATGTCCGAAATACAGTGGACAGTAAATTAATAATAAAAGTACAGAATGGAGCTACACTAGCTGGGGGTCGCCTCGCAAATTGTAGCTCACCTCGTCCCAGAATTATTCATGCTGCTACGTCCTTTAGGCTGCTCGAAGTATATATATACCTGTGCAACAAAAATGCACAGAGTGTAGTATGAGTACGTAATCAACGTGTACTCAGTGAGTATCCGCCTAATACCGAATGGGTAGAGACGAGATGGCCAACTTCGGCACTTAATAGGGGTCAATTAACAATATTCTATAAGTGTGAGAATAGTCATGGTTTTATATAGAAGTTCTAATTGTGAAACCAGAATACAAGTAAACACCTTCAACAATAAATCAAGGGCCTTCAGGGTCTATTCCTTATTATCTTACCACTTTATATCAAGCCACGTAGGGCTAATTCCACATTTACAATTTTCAAGTAACAAATAAACATGCGAAAATCACACCGAGGCGACGACCCGCTCCAACATGAATGTAAACTGTGCACTACCGAGGGTCGAGCAACACAAACCATAGATTGTAACGACCCGACCCGTCGTCACGGGAGTTACCATACTGTTTTTCCCATTTTATGCTTCTATATTTTTCATTATATATGTTTGGATAACTTGAAGTAATTCGGATAGAGTTTGGTAAGAAATGAGGCAACTGGTCTATTTATGAGAAGGTTAATTTGGAAAAGTCAACCGAATATTGACTTATGAGTTAGAAGATTTCGAATGGATTTCTGATGATTCGACTAGTGTTTTGGGATGATTTATGACTTAGGAGACCAACCGAAATTGAATTTGGAGGTTCGGTGTAGAATTAGGCTTGAATTGGCTAAGGTTGGATTTTGGCGAATTCCGGATGGTAGGTGAGATTTTGATCCAAGGGTCGGAATGGAATTTCGAGAGTTGCAGTAGCTCCGTTAGGTGAATTTGAATATGCGTGCAAAGTTTCAAGTCATTCAGAGGTGTTTAGGTCGGATTTTAGATCAAATGCAAGTTTCGAAAATTTTAGAAAAACTTAGGCTTGAATCTGATGTAGAGGAGTCGAGGCAGTGGCATGAATAATTACCATTTGCTCTAATGGGTTATCGCACTACTGTGCGTACTTCAATTGGTGCGACCCCTTACTCATTAGTGTACGGAACGGAGGTAGTGATACCTACAGAAATTGAAATACCCTCCCTCCGAATTATAGATGAGGCTGAAATTGATGATGATGAATGGGTAAAGGCCCGTTTAGAGCAATTGAGCTTGATTGACGAGAAAAGATTGGCAGTAGTGTGTCACGGACAGCTGTATCAATGGAGTATGGCCATAGCATATAACAAGAAAGTACGTCCACAAAAATTCGAGGTTGGACAATTGGTATTGAGACGTATTTTACCACATTGGGCAGAAGCAAAAGGAAAGTTTGCGCCTAATTGGCAGGGGCCGTTTATGGTGTGACGACCCAAATGGTCATTACTTGTCTTATTAATCATTTCGAGCTTCTGAGGTCTTGAAAACCTCATTCTATGTTGCCTCGATTTACGTGCACGATCCGAGCATGTAGCCGAAAAGATTTTGTGATAGAAAATATGAATTCTATGAGAAATTTGGATAAAAAATGATATTAATTTTGATATAGTTGACTTCGGTCAACATTTTTGGTAAACGGACCCGGACCCAAGATTGGACGATCCCGGAAGGTCCGTAGGAAAATATGGGACTTGGACATGCGTCCGGAGTCGAATTCTGAGGCCTAGAGCCCAAGTTATAAATTTTTCTGTGAAATTGTTTTTGATGTAATTATTAAAGGAAAATGAATTAATTGACCTTGGTATCGGGCTCGTATTTTGGTTTCGACGCCCGGTACAAGTCTTAAATATTATATATGTGCGTTCTGCAAAGTTCGATGACATTTGGATGTCGTTTGATATGTTTTGGACCTTGAGTTCCAAGTTTGAAAATTTTGAAAACCAAAAGAATGAAAATCATGAACTTGAGGCTTGATTTGATGAAAACGATGTGATATTGGCGATGTGATCGCACGAACAAGTTTGTAATATGTTTTTGATGTTGTGTACATGTTTGGTTTGGAGCCCGGGGGCTAGGGTAAAGATTTGATAGGCCGTTGGATCAATTTTTCATGTTAGAAAGTTGCTGTCAGCACCTGATCTGCAGAGTTGGGAAATGCGAACAAATGTTAGCAAATGCGAATTCGCAAATGCGAACAAAAGTTAGCAAATGCGAATTCGCAAATGCGAACAAAAGTTGGCAAATGCGAATTCGCAAATGCGAACAAAAGTTCGCAAATGCGAACTTCCCTGTTTTGTGCCTTGGTTCGCAAATGCGAACAAAAGTTCGCAAATGCCAATTCGCAAATGCGAACTTCCCAGTTTTGCCTTGGCTTCGCAAATGCGAACAAAAGTTCGCAAATGCGAACTTCCCATCCTTAGCTTATTTTTCAAACTCCAGAAATTGGTCGGGGTTCGCAACTGCGAACCCATGTTCGCCAATGCGAACACAGAGACCTCTAAATCACGATTTCCAGCTTCATTTTTCACATTTCACAACCCAAAAATATCCATTGGCGATTTTTCACGAACTCCCTTTTCTTCAAAGTAATTGTAAGTCACTTTTTACTTAATTCTTTCAATTCCTAAAAACATTAAACATGTTTTTCAATAGAAATCAAAGGTTTTCATGGTAGAATTTCTTGTTTTTGGTAGAATATAGGGTTTTTATTGAATTGGGAAATTGGACCTCGAATTGAGGTCCGATTTTGAAACAAATCATATATTTGAACTCGTGGGGGAATCGGTAACCGATTTTGGTCCGAACCCCGAGTTTCGACCATGTGGGCCCGGGATCGATATTCACTATTCCGGGCAGAATGTTGTAAAAGTTGTAATTGGCCTTGTGAATTAGTTTGTTGAGTAGTATTGATGATATTAAATCAATGGTGTATAGATACGATTGGATTGAAGCCAAATTTGAAAGGAAAGGGCGTTGCCACAGATTGAATTGTTCGTAAACATTCAAGGTAAGTGTTTGTTCTATCCTAGCTTGAGGGAATATGATTATGTGCTTTGTGCTATGTGATCGAGTGCGGTGTATGGGCTGTGGTGACGAGCATCCATACACTGGCGTCTAGCATGACCGTGAGTCGTTGTTAATACTTGTTGTGAGACATATTTGAAGATAAATTGTTGAACCCTTGCCGGGTTGTAGAATTGTTATTGTTCTCCCTTGTCGGGACTTGTTGTGAAGTGAGATATTGATTGCCCTTGCCGGGACGGTTCATGATTTACTGTTTCATTCTTTTCCCTTAACTGTGATTGTTATTTGGGTGAGGAAGAGTGATAATGCGTGAAGGGTGATGCCGTGCCTTGATTTATTATTTATGCACAAAGGTTAATGCCGTGCCATGTTTTATTGATTATGCACGAAGGTTAATGTCGTGCTATGTTATTGATTATGCACGAAGGATCATGCCGTGCCTTGTTATTGAACCATGTACGAAGGATCATGCTATACCATGGATGTGAGGATGAGAGTAAAAGCACGAAGGGTGATGCCGTGCACTTTATTTGCATATTTGGTGAGGATGAGAGTAAAAGCACGAAGGGTGATGCCGTGCAACTACTTGCCATTCCTTGACTTGATATTACTTGTTTTTCCATTATACTTTGTTTTCCCTTGTGGACTTATTAACTGTTGTTAATTGTTGAGTTCATTTGAGATATTCCTTATTGCGTTATTACTTGGTTATTTCTCGTTATTTTGTGGTATACATATATATGGAACTGCACAGGTTTATGTGGGTGTCTGGTCCTATGCTTGTCACTACTTCGCCGGGATAGGCCAGGCACTTACCAGCACATGGGGTCGGTTGTGCTGATACTACACTTCTGTGCGTTTTTGCACAGGTCCAGGTTTCGATCAGGAGCAGCAGCAGTAAATCGTTTGCGTGGGAATTGATCATATTTGAGACCAAGGTAGCTTGCAGACGTCCGCAGACCCGGCGTCTCTCCCTTTACTTATGTTACTAGCTGTAGTCTCTTTGTTCCGAGACAAACAGATTATGTTATATTCCTTTCAGACTTTTATGTGTAGTATTCAGTAGTAGTTCGTGAGTTGGTGACTCCACGTCTTGGGTAGAGGATTTCAGTATCAGATACCTTGAAAACTACTTATTTCTATTTTTATAAAGTCTTCCGCACTTGTTTAATTAAGATTATGATTTTGGTTATTAATTTGAGTATGAAGTATTGTTAAACAGGACAATGAATAAAGAGGTTTGCCTAGCTACCACGAGTAGGCGCCATCACGATCCCGATGTTGGGGAAAAAAAAAATCCGGGTCGTGACAAGTTGGTATCAGAGCTCTAGGTTACATAGGTCTCACCACTCACGAACAAGCTTAGTAGAGTTTGAGAGGTAGGTACGGAGACGTCTGTACTTGTCCTCCAAAGTCTATTGAGTTAGGAAAGAGTCTCTCATTTGTTCTTTCTTGTCGTGCGACTTGTTCCTCAAATACCGATTGAACTTATATTATGTCCTTTCGCAGATGGTGAGGACACGAGCTTCTTCGTCCGCTGACCAGCAGCCCGAGCCCTAGGCAGCTCCCGTGAGGGGCAGGGGCCGAGGCCGTATCAGAGGCCGTGGTAGGGGCAGAGCTCAGCCCCCGGCAGCTACTCCGGAGGTGGAGCCTCATATTGAGATTGGCGAGGAGGTTCCGGTCCCAGCAGCTCCAGTGGGCCCAGCTCAAGTCCGAGGAGAGGCTTTATTTACCCCGGATCTTCGGGAGGCTTTGGTCGGGATAGCGGGATTTATGGACGGCGTTGCCAGAGCAGGCTTATTATCGGTTGCACCGGCCGCTTCTCGGGCTGGAGGAGGGGCCCGGACTCACTATTGCTCGTACTCCGGAGCCGGTGGCTCCTCGACCTCGGGCACCGGTGGTTCGGCCGACGTGGCCACTCGGTCGGTACCACGGCTCATGCGGGAGATGGAGCGGCCATGACTTCGATTCTTTATGGAGACTTGATCGGTTCTCCAAGTTGTTTACCACTACCTTCGGCGGTGCCACATCAGAGGATCCTCAAGATTTCTTATTTAGTTGCCATGAGATTCTCAAGACTATGGGGATCGTGGAGTCCAATGGAGTTGACTTT